>JAJIYU010011113.1:0-15518 GCA_030144865.1 Tinospora cordifolia
TACAATGTATATTTGAAATATGCATTCGTTCATTCAATAATAATGAATGTTGCAGTTGCATCTTAATACAATTAAAACAAACTTTTTAACATTCTAAAAAAATAAAAAAAACTAATGAATAAAGATTCTTTTATCAATGATCAAGTTTTAAATGCAAGAAATTTTAAGTATAGGCAAAAAATTTTAAGTTCAAATATAGAAACATTCTATTCATACATGTAATATTGCTCTTAAATAATACATAGAAGAAACATTCTCTTCACATTAGTTAGACTACACTTTTCTATTGGTGGAGTTTATTTTTTGTATTAGAGATGTTCTATCTATTTTCAATTCAATATATAGTCTAAAATCCGACCAGTTTATTAATTGTGTAATGATATATAAACTTAAATCTGACTCATTTATTAATCATATTATGATATGCAAACTCATACTTGACCTATTTATTAATCGTATCATATTCGTGTCATGTATAGCTTATATATAACATGTCTAACTTATTGTAACCAAAATTTTAAATTATTTTTTATAAGAAATATTAATAAAATGTAAAAACATAAATATTTTATTAAAATAAATCAAATTAAAGAAATTTTTTTTTCAAAAAATAACTTAAAAAGTCATGTTATCAATATATTAATAAATATTTAAATTTAAATTAACCAACTTATAATATATCTCTTAATTTGTCTATAATCGTATTAAACAAGTTATTTTCATATCTAACAAGTTAATTTATTTGTAATTTAAAATTTAGTTGTATTTAATTTATTTTGTCTTATATTCATTTACATTAAATAAAAAATATTTTAACTGTATATCGTGTTCGAGTCAAATTATTGTGTCATATCATAAATTTTCACTCTCTAATCAAAACAAACAAAACAAAATCTGCATGAATACATATGTGAACCATATCTCATTAAGAGATGTAGAGCATTTTTGCAACTGTCCCAATTTAAGAGCAAATGGATTCGGGCTCAAGGATGGAAATATTGTAATTTGGGATTACATTAGCCAGCCCATCATTACCTAATAGTTGAGCCATCTGGTAACAATGAATGTACAAGGGGTGTTCCTAGGTTTTGGTTGGATTGATTTAAGGGTAACCCTAAAATCTAACTTAAAAACAGTTCACGTCAAAAAAAATCAGAACTCCAACCTTATCTAATTTATTTTTAAACTCAGCCCAATCAAACTAGTTTGAGTTCAGTTTAGGTTAGGTTGTTTTATCGAGTTACCTCTAACTCAATATTTTTTACTATATGTTAAAGAAAAATTATCAAATTATTTTTTTATATTTATTTTTAATTAAAAATTGTAGTCAACCTATAAAACATGCAAAAATAATAATATTACAAAAAAATTTACTATTTTAATTTACATAAATTTAATGTTAATAAATTTAATGATGTCTTTCTTCTAAATTAAAATTCTTCTAATGTGAAAGTCATAGTTTTGTAAAAATAAAAAATTATTATTATTAATTTCTAAAAATAATAAATCTTATTTACTTGAAAGGAATATTTAATTTTAAATAAATATTTATATCACTCGAAAATTCATCATTTATATATAACAAATTTATTTCGAGAACTTGGGTTGGGTATTTTAAAATTTAACACAACTAAAATAACTTATACACCAACCATCCTAAAATGTTCGGATTAATTGGGTAGGCTACTTCGCCAACAGCTCTTGAATTTACCAATATATCCTTATCATTTTTATTTTTTACTATGACGCAATTGCCCGCGTTATTTGCTCTCAATACCCAAAAAAGTCACACTGTCGTCCCACATCAGCCGAGAGCTATACCAGTGGCTTCACTTGTAATTCAACCATGTAACAGCTACAAATGCCCGTCATCACTCCTCCTTTTGCTTCCAAATTTCCTCTTTCATGGAGACTTTAATCTCCAAGACATGTTTTTTCCAATTCAAATCTATTCCCATTTCATCGTCTTCCCATCAATTCAAGTTCCAATGCAGTTCTCCAAAAACCCTTCTTGTCAAGCAATCCCCAGCTCGAAAATGGGATTTAATTTCCAGAAACTTCGTTTTCATCCCCGTTCACGCTTCAAGTTCGATAAATTACGGCGGTTGGGACGATTTTGCGCTCGTGGAAGATTCGAACGAAGCTGGTAAGTTCGATCAATTAAGGAATTTAATGATTTCTGTTGGCATCGATGATAGGAAGCACGTTATATTGTTCGTTCTAGGGTTTGTTTCGGCTTTGGCTATTTCGAGGATTAGGGTTTCGTCTGTGCTAGTGTTTCCTGGTTCTGTTTTGGTTTTTGCAGTTGGGTTTTTGTTGGGATTCGTTCGTTCCGGCGATGTTGGCATGTTGATGACATCGGTAGGCGGAAATGAGGGTGTGAAGGGGTATAAAGGAGAGAGCATTAGGGTTTATGAAGAGAAGTTGAAAGAATTGGGAGAGTTTTTTGATGAGTTGGATGTTAAGATTGCGAATTTTGGAAATGAGATAAAAGGTTCCATTGAATCCGACCAGACCCAAATCGTTGCATTAGAAAGTTTCCGTAAGATCATAAAAGACATTAATTTCGAAGTTTTGCAAGCGAAGCGTCTTGTGGATTCAGCATATAGTAATGCTTCTATGGTAGATATGGTTGGAGATGAAGAAGATAGAAATATGAATCAAAAGTTGAATAGAAAGAGAAGAGACTCAGGTGGAAGATCTTATGATATTTTCCAACTTATTACAAGTTTTTTCCAAGGAAACTCAATTGGGATGAGACCAAATAAATCAAAGAATGTTGCTAAGCAAGAATTAGTACAGACAAAAAGTATAAAAATGGTGAACAGTCATAACAATGGTGATGTTTTAGTTGCAGAAGGCAAGGCGTTAAATCCAATATCAAATAAGGTAGTAGGAAATAAAGAAATTGACTCTTCTCAGCAAGATGCCTCAGCTTATCCCCCAAAGAACCAAGATGATACTGAAGTGTTAGAAGGATTTCAAGGAATAGCGAGTTCGGATTCCCTAAAAAACAGTAACGATGCAAATGATGAATTAAGATTTAATGATAATGTTCTACGCAATCCATTGGATTTTGGGACCAATATAAATGGTAGGCAATACAAAATCAAATCATTTACAACAAAATCCAAGTTTTCATTTGAACAACAGAAGACGTCAAGGATGTCAAATGGAGCTTTTGTAGCTTCTAACAACCGTGGGACAAAAGGAGAGAAAAATGGGAGTTACAGAGGTGATTTGAAAGAGCTGAGGGAAAAATCAGAAAATCTAGCTAATAACATGCATGCCCAACAGTCTAAGATGGAAGAGGATGATGATGCGTCAGCATCTTCGACTGTGTCAGAGGATATAGTGTTCGACAAACATGTAACAGAGGCTACTGACCTCTTGAGACAAGCCCAGGAGTGTTTAAAGGGTGAAGTGGATGAAGCAAAGGCAGATGTCTTATTATACAAATCTGCAAGAATACTCTCCAAAGCCATAGCCATGAAACCGATGAGTTTGTTGGCAGTAGGGCAGTTAGGAAACACTTTTCTTCTTCATGGAGAGCTTAAATTAAGGATTAGCCGCGACTTGAGAGGTTTCCTCTCAAGAACTGACCCTTTCTCCAGGGAAAATGAATATAAAATACAGGTTCTTAAAGGATTAGATGATCGAGTCATGAGCAAAGATGCAGTAGCATCAACTCTTGTTGATTTGTGTGAAGAGTGTGAAGAACTTCTTGTTGCAGCTGGAAGAAAGTATAGAACAGCCTTGTCGATAGATGGAGATGATGTAAGAGCCCTATACAACTGGGGACTTGCTCTTTATTATCGCGCTCAATTACTTGCAGATATTGGGCCGGTGAGGATCTTCTCTTCAACATCTACTATAATTAATTTAAATGGTGGCAGTTCCAAATAAGGGCCTGTTAGAGTGGATTGTTCTTCTTGAGAGTATTAGACAGATCAAAATGATGACAATTAACATAATTACTTGCACATTGATGAGTGTATAATGCACTCAAAACTTTCATTGTTGGTCTGCCAATTACACATTCCGAATTCTTTTGAATTGGAACATCTTGGATGTATTAAGTCATCTACCTGTCCAATGTACTAAAAATTTTTCTCAGTGAACATATTCTCTCTATTGGTTTCAGGGTGCTGCATTTGATGCTGACAAGGTCTATTTGGCTGCAATTGATAAGTTTGATGCTATGATGTCCAAAAGCAATGTGTATGCACCTGATGGTAAGGTCTAGTTTCTCTTATACCTATTAACATATGTAACACATAATTTCATTATGCTTTTTTATACGGTTAATATTGCTACTCTGTGAAAATGATTGAACCAAAACGTCAATTCAGTTTCATCAGCAATTCTATGTTTTTGTATCATTAAAGATGAGATTATTTGTCCAATTATAGATATTTTCTCTCGTAGAATTCCTAAAGATCTTCAATGATAATGAAAATTTTACTTTTGATTCTTACATACTACTTATATCCTCATTAAAAGATTTTACTGCACTTTATGTGAGCTATTATTGAAAGGTTCCCTTTAAACAATTGTTGATTGCAGCTTTGTTCAGATGGGGAGTGACACTACAACAAAGATCTCGCCTGAGACCAAGCAATAGTAAGGAGAAGATGAAATTGCTCTATCAAGCAAAGAGGCTGTTTGAAGATGTGCTTAGCATGGACTCTGACAATCTTCAAGTAAGAGAAGCTCTGTTGTCTTGTATGTCTGAGCTCAACTATACACGTTTCTAGATTTTCAACCCTAAACGATAAGCTTAATTGCTCATTACTTAGTGCTTTTTTCCTTGTATTTTTCTCATTGACATGGGGATTGGAGTGATGGATTTAAGCTTTTCAGAGTCATAAATAAATCATGTAAGAAGGGTATACCAGCAAAATAATGTTCGAGGCCTGCCTCTCTATTGAAAGTTTACCTTTGTATTTATGTCAAATAAAAATATTTGGGTGCTGATATTATCAATTTTTGGAACATTTCAACGTCTAACTTCCTTTTGTGAGGAGTGAAATAAACCTAGAATTATAACTATTTTGGAGGAGGTTAATGACCACAAACTGCCTCAAAGTCAACACTCTTGAGCTTGAATCCCACACTTTGAGATGCAGATATAACATAAAATTACTAATTACATTTAGTTGGATTCTGCTGCCACTGCTTGTTTATCGCCTTCAGAAAATAGTTTAAACTTCAGAACTTTATGAAGGCTAGCCATATGCCTGACTTGCTTACCAGATGTTTGAATTGGATCAATGATGCATTTACCCCTGAAAAGATTGGCTTCCGAAGGACCTGTCTCCTCATGCACCACCGGATCACCATCTGACAATGCAAAAATTACATCAGCATCTCAAACTAGCCAATATTATTGATAAATATTAGGAAGACAGCAACTCCAATATTGATCAAACACTAGTAGTAACAAAATGGTAGGTATGAGCCGTATATTCACTGGAATAATCTAACTAAGCTGTGAACATATTTCCATTCTGCGATGCTATGGCTGGAAGAATTCATATTTTGATATTGGCAATGACAATGCAATAGGGAATTTGAGGTAGTAAATTATAGATAGTTATACATAATACTGCACATTCAGTTTCCAAGCTTCCTAAATAGTAGCACAAGTAGAAGGTGAAACTTTTATTTCAGTATTTTCAGAAACAGATGATTCTCATGGTATAGATGTGTCGAGCAAGGCAAAACAACCAGCTCCAACATAGTACACCAAATTATAAATTGTGAAACACAATAATTTCTTAGGAAGACTATTTAGATACCCACTTAGAAATGATGATAATAAGCCAATGAGGCAATTCTTTCATGTTCTCAATTTCACTAAAAATGACACTGAAAATGTTTAGGAAGTGACAAAGCAGAAATGTTAACAAAACCCAGATGTACCTGTTTCAGTAAAAACATAGCATGTCCCAATTGTTTCCACGTATTCACCAATCTGTCACATAATAAAGCATCAGTAAACACATCTTATGAGAAAAAAAAAACGGTACGGCAACTTCACTCTTCTTCCAATCCAATTACTTACCAGCTTCAAATTATCTCCAATAACTAATATAGGATTCAGAGTATCCAATCCCTGAAAAGATGAAGGTTCAATCTAACATCAGGGTAGAACTGAGATTACTTAGATAACCACAAAAAAAATCATCCTTTCCAATGTCTGTTGTCATAAATCAGTGACTAGAATGACTGTCAATTTTAAGTAACACGCAATCAATGGGGAAAAAGAAGAAAAGCATTCTCATCTATCTTTGCCTTGAGTGTTTATAAGCATCACCCAGACCCATCATGCCATGACCTACCCATTGAGGCAAATATCAAGCCTAGGCCTAGGTGATCCGTGAAATGGGTCCTTCTAAGCATGGTTTTAATGGCATATTCATGACTACTACATTACATAATTTAAACATTTTTGCATATCTAATCATTAGTGCACCATCATTGACTCACTGTTAGAACGTAAGGTGCATTGGGCGGAATGTCAACTTTTCCTCTAACACCATCAAGATCAAGCAAGACATACTCTTCTTCATTCCCCACAGTCTCAGTTTGCTCGGCATTAATCTCCATGTCCTACACGCAAAAGGAATATTAATATTTCGCATTTAAAACCCATTTCTCTTGAAATAAGTAAGTGGGCATCTACCTAAGTAACTGCTATAGCTTTGAAGTGTTGTTTCTAATATCATATGGGAGCTTAATTTAGTTCCAAGAGGCCTTACAATCAAACGTCCTCACAAAAAGATTTCCTTGACTACCTCACGTTTGAGTCCCAAACTTTTCCTTCCAATTGAATCTGTTTCATGAATCATTATATACATGACAGTTTTATTATCCATGTTGGCCTAGTGCACAGCATTGATGGTGAAACGGTGAATCATCTTACAACACCAATGCCAATCAAGCCGAAGGAATTGAGAGATGATATGATACTAAAAAGCCCATGTGGAAATTGAACTTGAACAACAAGAGCGTCTGAAGTGGAAAGTTCTGTTTCTTTGAGACGTTTTCTCAAACAGCAAGTGTGCAGGAATATTGCTTGCTAATCTTTACCTGTAGTCGATGCCCGTATGTTTACTTTCTCTCGGAAGCAGAACTTGAACGAACAAGAGTAAAATTCAACTAAACAGATAACAACAATAAAAGGGTTCAAAGAAAGAAGTAGAGATCAAATTGAATTTCGTACCGTGAGGGGTATTTCGCTTTCCTCCGAGACCAAACTTTTCCTTCTGTTGTAGTTACTAAAATTTCCACCCACGCTGTCCATTCGCAGAGAAAAGACTGTTATTACTTATTTATAGGATATTGGGATGAGAGATTTATTTATAAGAAGTAAAAAATATAATTGTAACAGTAATTCTAATATTTTTACAGTCTATTGAAATAGAAACACACTTACTTTATTCTTCCTCCTTCTTTACATGTATTTTATCCATCTCAAAAAGGTTATTTACTTTCAATTTTTTATAAAATTTAAAAAGTTTAATTAATGAATATAATTCTACATATTATTCCTTCAATACTCTTCTTAATAAACTGTTAGTAGAAAATCGTTTAAATAGGAAATAATTGTCCCACATTAGACAAAACTTGTTGGAAAAAAAAAAAAGTTATTGTACTCTAACTTGGATTGAAGAGATAGAAATTGTAAACAGTTATGGACAGCATGAGCTCATAAGTTAATTATATATAATTATGTAATTGTAGCCTAACTTTGAAATTTAACTGTTGGACAATTATTGTCAGTTATTAACTGCATTTTGGATTGTCTAAAAAGTTGTAAACTTTTATAAATTGATGCCCATTCATTTTTTTTAAAATAATAAATATTTCTTTTAAGAATATACCAAATTTTGCTAAACGAGTTCATAAACAATATTTCTAGTTTGCCAGAAATCAATTTGCAGGGCTCTATTTGTACCTTCTACAAATCTATTTTCAACGTCTGTATGTATTATATAAAAATTACAAAACAATTGAATAAGTTTTTTTAACAAAAAGAGTAATAAGAAAAAAAAAACTAATATATCATTTGATCTGTGGCACAAAAGAATTAAAATCAAAATGTCATTTAATTAATTGAAACTAACATGTGAAGGCCGTGAAGAACAAGATCATGGCAATGAACGTAATAGCTCCTACTTTTATCATCTTAATTTCACTAGTAGTTTGGCTTTCTAACAATAATATTTTAATTTTTTTTTTTTGAGGATGTTGAAAATTGTAGCAACTTTCTCCTTCATATAGGTGCCAAAGGATGCAAATCTTGTTAATTAAGATCTTTTCTTTCTTTTTCTTTTTCTTTTTTTTTTTTGAATATTTCAGGCAATTATGACATTTAATAATAAAATCGAGTTTTACTGTTATTTTTGCTAATTAAATATTATTGCTTATTTTACATTGAACGTAAAAACAAAATTTTTGCAACAAATGTATTTCCTATTATGATAAAAATTTTCACCAATCACTCTTATCAAATCCCTTATTTTTCTCTTTTATATATCATTTTCCTTAATTTCTGTATCTTGAATTAAATGCATTTAATTGTATTGAAAATGTGAAAATCTAGCTGAGAAATGACAATCATAGTAGTTTAATTAAGATTAACCAAAAATTGAATAAAATACATTATTAATTAGCTAAATATGAAATTGTTTGTGTTGGGTATTTCTAAGAATATGATAATTGCTTAAATATGCATGCATTTAAAGTACTTAAATTATCTTTTATATTGTTCGAACAAAGAACAAAAATAAAAAGATTTTTAGAAATTTATATAAATCATTTTAATAATCTATTTTGTATAAATAAATATAATCTGAAGTCATGTCATGAAAGGAAGTCATCATGTACAAAATCAAATGTCAAAGAGAAAACATTTATATGATGGATAAAAAAAAAGTTTTATTGAGATGATAGACAGGATATACACATAAATTTATTAATTTCATAATAATTTTGTAAAGAACAAAGAAGAAATATGCTCATGGAAAGAAGATACCGAGTACAAAAACAAACAAACAAGAAAGAAAACAATCAGGCTGGGTGAAAAATAAAAAAATTGTCGCGTAAAAGTGACTTTACGACCGGCACATAATACCATATATGCTACATCTATGTATATAAATACTATATCAGCCTCTTACACTCAATACTACTCACTATTCATCCAAGAATTTCAACAGAGTCTCCCCTAAAATTTTGATTTGTTCTAATAAATTTATCACCTAATAAACTCATTATCAATCCACAGTTCACAACCCATAGTATTAAACTACATGCTATCATCAATCATAACTCATAGTTCATGATTTACAAAGTTTCACTCTTAACTAGTATAAACAGATCTGAATCTCTTTAATGATATTACATATATAGTGATAATTCTAATTATACAAAAATATAACCCACAGAATAATTAAACCTACGCATACAGCAGTGACTGAAGAGTCAACTATCCTTCTTGTGCCGGTTTCTTCCATTTTTTATCTGTTCCTGAAATATTAAAGATAATAAGTGAGCTACAACATGCCCGGTGAGTAATCTTTATCAATGACATTTAAATGCATTTAAATAATCATACAGAAAATCAAGTTAGATAAAACATTTTAATTCATCATGCACATTTAAGTTATACATACATGCATTCAACATAGTGACCATGCTATTTTCGATGCATCATTTAACAAAACACATGCACATCCACATCTTTCACAAGGAGAGTCAGTCTCACTTCTTGTCTGGCCTGGACAATAGTAGATTGTACCTCTAATTATCACTCACTCTACAACCATTTTGAAGATTATTACATAGAGAAAGGCTGATACTTCTCATGGCTCAGTCCCACATGGATTATCACATAAGAAGTATTATTCTTTATGACTCAGTCCATCGAAATGATACCGTATTTTAGATCTGCTCTTGCAAACCCAAAATACGCTGCCGTGTAAATGCAGTTTATGAATTTCAAATCAAATGCAACAAATGTCAATACAAGTAGCATGCTTACATTCAAATCATTTTCATATTTACAATGTCATATAAATAACCAAGATAAAGAAATATTCACAGATTACCAACAGCTTAACCCACTGGGCATGTATTTCACTTCCTGCTATAATAACTAGTCTCTTCCAAATTTACTATAAAATTCAATAATATATAATTCATCATTTCATATATATTATATATTTTCATTTGCATTCATTCTAATTTTATAAAAATCATAGTTTTGACATAACATCACCATTCATATAATGCCACAAATAATTACCACTTGCCAAACAATTTCCAATATCCACTCCCAAAAATATAGGTTTCGATGCACTCAACCTATTACAGAAACAAGTCATATCCATAAATCAAAATTCATTTATTTTTGTAAAGAATTTCTAACGTATTTATTTTTTATATTTAATCACATATGTGCATTAGACAAAACGTATGATTGCGTATTAACTTGAATATTCTCAATAACCTTTAAAATTAATTTCCTGCTCAAATACCGTATTTTTACAACAAAAAATAAAATAAATAAGCTTTCAAATCATGTTTTTCTTTAATTTCCAAATTTTCGTAAATAATCTCATTGATCAATCATTCACCAAAAATTCATTTGATATTCAAAATTCACAAATTTAGTGTCGATGGGTACGTATTTTTATTCTCTACATTCTTATTGGTTTCACTCAAAGTTTTATTTGAGTTTAACATTCTTATGAGTTTCAATCAAATGTTATAAAACTTTGGATATTTATTTTAAAATTTACATGGCAAACTAACACAATCTAACCACATATCTGGGATCTACTCATCACCAGGAGTGCTTGGTATAACTTTTACTAAGTTCTACTCATTGTGAAAAAATGATCAATTTTTGGGTACAGATATAAAACACCGTTTACCGTAAAAATTACACTCCTAGAATTATAGTACAAAGCTTAATTAGCGTTTTTGTAACTAAAATTTTGAAAACTAACTTACCTGCGCGTCAAATTTCTAAAAAAATTGGATCTCCCTTTTTGTTTTCCTGTTTTGCTTTCGTTCCCAATTCTGTTGCGTTCTGGCGGTAAGAAATAAAAGAGATAATGAAGAAAGGAGGAGAAGAAACCATGTGCGTATGTTGTATACAAACCATCTCACTTTACCTCATATAAATACTTTGGTCTAATCCCACCATTATCCCACGTCTAAAACATAGCCACTTGTCAAATGACCTCAATTGCCCCTAATGGATTAACCTACCCATTTGACTGTGTGGTAATTTCACCTCCAAATATATTAATTACCCACTTTACACATGTTGCATACTCCATCCCAAGACATCATCCGTGCCACTAATCTTTATAAATACAACTCACCATCATAATTTCTCATTATATTTTGTGTATATATATATATAACTCACTATTATATTAATGCATGTATCCCAACTTATCATTTCATTTCATCCTTATACATATTAACCAATTGTTTCATTTGTACCCCCGTTATTTATGATTATAACTTAATTTTATTATTATTAGTATTTATGCAACAATTATTTCTTTCAACAACTAATCTAATTTAACTTAATTAATTTATATGTGTAATACGCATTTTTAATATAGGTGTGTACTTAACACGTATATACATACGTAATTCATACAAATACATATATTTATACTTATTTATTTTTATTTAAATTAATTTACATGTCTAATTAAAACACAGAGTGTTACAAAAATTGTTCTTTTTTGAGATTATAAGGTTGGATGAAAAACCTTTTTATTTACTAGGATCTTTAAATTTTATTTATTAAACCATACAAAGAGAAATATTGATAAAAAACCAAAGATGAAACATAAAAATGATTAGTTCATTCAACAATGCATTCGCAAATCTGACCTACCCAATAGTCTCCACGTTTGAGTTGTGGGAATTAGGTAAAGAGATTTTTGGAAGAGAGTTGGCATGTTTTAAATTTAAAATTTTAATCTATTTTTTCCGTTTATACATAAAAAAAAGACCTAATAGAGAAAAGGTAAAATTCTGTCTTAAGACATTGCACCCGCAATCTTTTGTTAATTGTTTTTTCTTCTATTTTTTATTGTTATTTTTTTTTCTTTCAGTAGTAATATTAAATTCCAAAAGATTATGCTATAGTTTACCAAAGATTGTATGTTTAACTTTCTAACATAAACTCTATAATATTTAAATACATTTAACCACAATAATTCAAAAGCATTTAAATAAATAAGGATAAGTCAGATAAAATATCTAATTAAACAAAAAGTGGATAATATTTTAAAGACATCCAAAAAAGAAAAGTAGACAAGCTTTTTAGAACACTGCCTTCCCCATTTCAAAGGATGCCCATGAAGAAATCCTGCAGATCAGCCCACGTCTAGCTAGCTTACAAAGGAAGAAAAGAAAGTGGAATACAGCAAGGAAATTGAGAGTTTCTTTAGTGGTGGGTGACTCTTGCTCTGCTGTATCAAACAGAGAGCAAAATTACTTCCCAAATATTGTTTCCTGAAGATGGAACAATCCATTGATGATGTCAAGCACTTGTGTTCTTCCTTTCCTAATATTGTTTTCAAATTCATTCTTAGATTCCATAATCAGGCGGCCCATGTGCATATGAATGGATCTTCCCTCTTTTTGAATCTTTTATTTGGATCGAGGATACTTCATCTTGTAAAACAATTAGGATGTGTTTGGCGTGCAGGATGAGATAAAATTATTCTCATAGGATATAAGAGAATGAAATTGAATTGGATATAAAGAAGATAAGATAAAATAGAAATAATATTTAATAACATGAGATAAAATAATATCATAAGTTGGATTGTGACTGTTATATCCTACAATGGTAGAATAAGTTGGTAGAACCAAGATTAATTTTAATCTCATCCCTCTCAGTCAAACATGAGAATAAGATAATTTATTCTTATTTAATCTAATCCTGCATACCAAACAATCCTTATTATATTTAAGAAGGCCTTTATTTTACCTTTTATTGTGGAATAAATAAAATTGATCACTTTCAAAAAGAGATAAAAAAAAAGTGAAAAAATGGTTGGATTATTATTATTATTATTATTATTGGCAGGCATAATATGTATACTTAACTATGAAGCAAGTCAAATGGGCTCATTTTCCTTAAAAAACCAAAAAAAAAAAAAAAAAGTAAGTAAGGCTCATTTTTGAGAGGATTTATGACTATATTAAAATAAAATAAAAACTATCATTATAACCCTTTTTTTGGAAGACAGCTTCCTTTTTATGAGGGGCATTGCCTTTTTTCATTAAAATCAAAACTTAATGAAAGTGGGAATGAAAGCAAAATGGTAGCTTTCACTTAGCATTTAAGCTTTGTATGTCTCTTGAGGAAAAGAATAATTAATTAGCTTTGTTGATTACTTATATGCATTTCAATAATAATATTGATTTAATTTCTTCTACATTTTTTGACAATTACACAGCTGAATCACCTAAAAATATGTAATGCTCATTCACTAATGATTGTTAATATTATAATTTCAATAAAATGCAACAATTAAAATTAAATTAATATTTCTCTATGAATTTAAATACTAGCTTGAAATTTAATAATTATAATTGTATATTAGAGCAGACGATCGTCTTCGACTAAAATAACGATGAAGGTAATGTGATCATAACTCATTTATAACTCACGACTTAATAATTTTTCACCACTAAACACTTAAATTACTGACCAATTAAACTATCTAAATTTAAATAATTGAGATTATGTTTCATTTTCGGTTTAATTTTCTGCAATATACAAACTAATCATCTCTAAAAGCAAATTTAATATTTGGGATTTATAATATTATAAGAGCAGTAATGTCTAAAATGAAAAAAATGTATTCACATGTTATGAGTTAAGAAGGGTTATGTTATTTTCATATAATCGCTATTGTGGAAATTCTTTTTTTTATTATTATTTTTAAATCCCTCGGTAATTTTGATTTAGAGCTAAACCATAAATTTATTTATATTAAAACTATTAAATTGATTATTGTAGTTGTAACTTCTGTGTAACTACAACATTTATAATTATTAAATAAATAAATTTTTTATATATTTGAAGATATTTACTTACTCATATAATGTTACAAATGCTAAAATTACATAAAAATATTAGGGTAAAATTTATGTAGCACCCTCTTATTAAAAATAAGAATTATTATAATATTATTTAAAAAAAATAAATTGTTGGATAGTGTATTTCAAGTTTATCACATGTACAGTATAATAGTATAGTAGACTAATTAATCCATGTGACTTGAATCTCTAGGATTTTCGTGACTAAGTTCTCAACTTGTGTGGCTATTATTAATTTAATTTATTTATATTATATTTTCTCTTGTGACGTAGACGGCTATGAAGGTAGGTTCTGCGAAAGACGGTAGACCTCACGTCCATCATAACACCTCGCCTGTAGGCAGTATTTTCAGCCACTAAACAAGCTGAATTAAATGGGCCTTTAAACGCCGACCGACGTGTAACGCACCAAGTGGATTGTTGAGGATCTTCCACGTGGCGGAATCAGAACGTTCGAAATATAAAGAAATTGATGACAAATAAATAATTAAATTAAAAGGGAGCAAGGAACCGGCGCCTGTGGGCTTAATTAGGAAAATGTTTGAATTTAATTAAAAAAAAATGTTTGAATCTAATTTTATTTACATCCTTGAACAGAGAAAGTTATATGCAATGCCTCCCTAGTTCCTTGACTTGAAAGAAAATCTTTAAACAACATGCTGTTTTATTTTTTATTTTTTATATATATATTTTTTGCATAGTCTATTTAGTATTATAAGAGTTTATTTAATTAGATCTCTTCAATTAAAATTTTTTTTTATGAATTATTAATATGATATGTATTAAATATATAATTGGTGATGCAAGATTTGACTACCCTGAATGAGTTTTGAGATAAATCATTTAATGGTTATGTCAGTTCCAAACTCTCGCATGAAAGAACTTACATTAATTAAAGTAAATGGACATTTACCCTGTAAATAATAAATTAAGTAGTACTTGTAATAATTGAGATTATTTAGATCTTATACTACATTTATTTGTCATTGGTGGATCAAATTAGGTCAACTTGGTATGT
Source organism: Tinospora cordifolia (assembly GCA_030144865.1). Classification (NCBI taxonomy): domain Eukaryota; kingdom Viridiplantae; phylum Streptophyta; class Magnoliopsida; order Ranunculales; family Menispermaceae; genus Tinospora; species Tinospora cordifolia. Next base: position 15,173 of record JAJIYU010011113.1, read on the forward strand.
CGATATAATAATTTCATTGTGTTTAAATACGCATATTTACGTTAATTGATCAATTTTTTAAATAATATTCTAGTCGATGTCCTACTATCTACTATTTGGTAGTCGATGTGGTTAAAGTATTAGTTCTTTTCTGATATACCGATAAATGGGTCCAACTTTAACAATATTTAAAAAATTTAATAAATATATATATTTAAATTTAATAAAATAAATTAATAAAGGTTGAGTTGGATGAACGAGGCTCAGTGTCTGCTAACTAGAAGTATTGAGTTCGAGTTTTTGGTATAGAGAAAATATCATTGGAAGAGCTTCCCTTATTTAAGGCCTCACGGTAATTTATACAGTG
>JAJIYU010011114.1:0-15550 GCA_030144865.1 Tinospora cordifolia
ATGGGGAATGTGAGGGTGCCATCGGTTATGAAGCGGTAGCTTCTGCTCCCATGGCTTCTTCTTCAAGTCTATGGGCACTACCAGTGTTGGAGTGGAAGGAGCCATCGGCGGCAGCTGTTGGGATAGTACTGATGCCACACCTTTTCCAACCCAAACCCTTCAACTGCATTTCAACTGTTACTCATCCAATCTACATGGGATTTAAGGCCCTGTTTTCGTTGTTGATTCTTAGCGAATTTTTTTGTATTTTCTTCGTTTTCCCTGGAAAGCTAAAATGCAGTGTAGTCAAGAATTATATTCAGGATAAATTTAAAGAAAAAAAAACTTTTTTTTAAACAAATCTCAGATTGCAAACATATGATTGTTCACTATATATATATAAATTATTAGTATTAAAAAAATAAGCAATTGTAATATACAGTTAAATTATTAATTTTCTTTTAATAAGGTTTCAAGAAGACTTTTTATGCTTCAATTCACAGTTTTATATTTAACATATAAATCAATGTGTCAGTAATAAACTTAGAATTATGCATTTCGAAGTTTTTAAGAAAATTCTTATTTTTATAAATAAACATTTTTATCATTGTCCTCTGTCTTTACTTATATCATTTTCATTTTTAGATAATTTAATAAATTATTATTATTATTATTATTATTATTATTATTATTATTATTATTATGTGTTATGTTTTTAGCATGATTTATGCTACAACTTAATAATGTTCAATCGATAGATAATTATCATCGTTCAACTATAAGTTATTAGAATACCAAAAGTTGTTGTACAATTAGTATAATATTAATATATAGTTAGTATAATATTATACAGTCGATATAACACTGATATAACATTTAGATTATAAATAATCATATAAAATTAGTATATAATTGGTATAATGTTAGTATACAATTCTATAAAATTATTGATCAACAACTATTAGTACACAAAATGTTGATATACGGTCGGTATACCATTATGATCAATTAAATTAGATAGTATACAAATATTTGGGATGGACATTATATAATATTAGTATATAGTTAACATATTGGTATACCAATATATAGATAATATATCATGCTCACCATTTTTATAATTTCCTCAAAAAAAAAAAACTATTTTCTTATTCTTCTATCGCCCTCTCTGTTTCTTGAATGTTTTTGGGAATAAAGGTGATCTGCTTGGCATGGATGGCGCACAGGTTTGTGTCTTCAAACAAATCAACCAAATATGCATTTGCAACATCCTAAAGTGCAAGCACTGCGTGGCTCTACAACCTCCTAGAGCGGCGACGATCGATGAATAGTAGAAGGATGACCTGACCTCTGCTCCAACCTAGCCTCCGATGACTTGGATGTGGACATCAACGACCAGAGTATGATCAACCTTCGACAACATGGCTGATGAAGAAGGGGTCCAGGTTTCCAACGGTAATAGAAGAAGGGTGTGAGAGATGGGGTATACAGAAGAAGAAGAAGAAGAAGAAGAAGAAGAAGAAGACGCTTACTACTTCTAAAACAGAAGAAGAAGACGTTGTCGCTGCTATTTGTGAAACTGGAGAAGAAGAAGCATTGCACCTTAATCAGTAGTTGAAAATACAAGAATAGAAAGCCGCATCAAAATAGGCCAATCAGGTTCGTTGACGAAATCGTTGTTGCTTGTGAAATCGAAGAAGAAGAAGTTATTGTCACTTTGGATTTTTGCATCTGTTGGTTGATGTTGTTGTTGCTCTTGGGCCATCGTCGCTACTGCAAAAACACTTGCCGCATGAGCAGTAGTGGCTTAGATCGCAAGCAACAACATTGTAGATCGCAAACAACAACAACAAAAAGTGAGTGGTTTCAAGGCAAGTTTGCAAGCAGTGGCAGGAACAAGAACATAGCAGCACAGAGGCAACTCCTAATGGAGAAGAGGCAACATCTGTGAAACCAACTGCACCACGTGCAGTTCCAATTGTAACAAATATTAAGGCAGTTAGACAAACTGTAACAGATGTAAGGTAGTTAGAAAGCAAGTTTACTCTCTTCAACAGTGATAGGAAGATTATGCATCAGATTCTTGAATTGCTTGTATAAATACATGTAAAGATGTTGATTCTGAACATTATGGAAATAACAGATTTGAGAATAGCAGACTCTCTGTTCTTGATCCTTTTCTTTTCTTCTGCAATCCTTTCATTTACTCACCTGGTATCAAAACATTCTTAAGGGCAAACGTCCACATGAATGCGAGTTCAGCAAATTAAAGCAGTGATGATTGTCTATCATCTTCAAGAGACATCAACACTATTGCAAAAACACTCAACTTCAATCTGCTGATCAAGTTGAGTGGTACAAATTATACATATTGGAAGGTTCAAATTAGATCGACGATCAATGCTCTTGGTCTTGAGCATCTGATCACAAAAAACAGAGCATCAAGTATCAACAATGGAAGTTCAGGAGAAAAAGAATCAACCAAAGAAGTTGAATTCTGGAACAGATCAGATTAGCTCTTGATATGCTGGCTGTTCTCGTCCATTAGTGAATCAGTACTTGGACAAGTCACAGAATGTAGATCCTCATATGAAATCTGGACGACATTGGAAAAGCTCTTTGCACAAGCATCCATGGTAAAAGCTTTACAGTTGAAGCAACAATTGAGTTCTCAAAAGAAAGGATAATCTTCGATTGCAGAATTTGTGCTAAAAATCAAAACGATTGGTGCTGAATTAAGATCGATTGGTCAGAACATCACAGATGTTGATTTGATCCAAAGCATTTTGAATGGAGTTGGGCATGAATTTGATCCAGTTGTAGTGTTCATTTCTTCACAACAAAATTCAATGTCACTTCAAGATGTTCAGTATCTTCTTATGTTGCATGAACAAAGAATAGATCAACTGAATACAGTTGCACAAGTAGATCTATCAAACTCTTCTACAAACTTTGCTTCAAATTCTTCAAATAAGAAGCAACACAATCAATAGAATTTTAATTACAACAGAGGAGGTAGATCAAATAACAGAGGAGGTGGTAGATCTGGCAATAAAGACAACAAGAATGGTGTTAGAGATCAAAGAATCTACTGTCAAGTATGTAACAAGCTAGGACACACGACATTACAATGCTATCATCGTTTAGATCAGAATTTTCAGCCTCAGATTCAAAATTATCAGTCTGTATTTCCTCAAAAGAAGTTCAATCAAGCTTCACCAACTACTTCAACCTATCAACAATCATTTCCTCAAGCAAACTTTCATTAGCAAGTTGGGTCATATGCTACTCCTGAATCAGTGGTAGATCCAATTTGGTATGTTGATATTGGAGCTTCAACTCATATGACTTCGAATGTAAACAATCTGGCCACAAAACAAGAGTATAAAGGTAATGATCAAGTTACCATTGGTAATGGTGCACATCTTCCTAAATCTCATATTGATAATGTTACTATAAACACTCTTAGCCCTAAACCTATACATCTTAATCATATTTTACATGTGCCTGATCTGACCAAGAATTTACTCAATATCTCAAAATTAAACAAAGACAATCAAACTGTTGCTGAATTTTCTGATAATCACTTTGTTGTTAAGGACAAATGTTCGAGGAAGACTTTGCTTCATGGACAGCTTAAGGATGGTCTTTATCAAATTCAACTTCCAGCTTCTGCTTCATCAAGCTCAGTTTCCTCCTCTTCTTCTTCTATGCATTGTAAGAATAATCAAAACCAGTTACCTAGTGCACATGCTTTTCTTGCAAATGTTAGTTCTTCTCTGTGGCATGCCAAGTTGGGTCATCCATCTTGTGATATTTTGCAACATGTCATAAATAAAATCTCTAGTTCATGTTCTTCTTCTATTACTTTGAATTTTTGTGATTCTTGTAAGATTGCAAAATCTTATAAACTTTTGTTCAAAAGACATGATACATCAGTCTCTTCACCATTACAATTGATTTATTTAGATTTATGGGGACCGTCACCCATACCATCAAGTTCTGGTGCTAGATATTATATTGTTTTTGTTGATGCATTCTCACGTTTCACCTGTTTATTTCCTTTAAAACTCAAATCCGATGCATTACAAGCATTCTTGCATTTTAAAAAGCATGTTGAGCTGCAATTCTCTACAAAGATTCAAATCTTTCAATCTAATATGGGCAAGGAATACAAACCAATTGAAACATATTGTATCAACTCTAATATTCAAATGAGATATTCTTGTCCATATACACATCAACAAAATGGTGTGCCTGAAAGAAAGCACCGACATATTGTTGAAGTAGGCTTAACTCTACTAGCTCATGCTAAAATGCCTCTCAAATTTTGGGAAGAAGCCTTTCAAACTGCAGTTTATCTTATAAACCGATTACCTTCATCCACTCTGAAATTCATTTCTCCATTTACCAAACTGTTTCAGAAGTCACCAGATTATTGTTTCTTAAGGTATTTGGGTGTGCTTGTTTTCCCTACTTGAGGTTCTATTCTAAATCCAAATTCAATTTTCCCTCTACCAAGTGTGTCTTTCTTGGTTACAATCCTATGCATCACAGATATAAATGTCTTCATCCCTCTGGAAAAGTGTATATCTCTAGACATGTTCAATTTAATGAACATGATTTTCCTTACTTATTTCATTTTGAATCTTCTTCTCATTCTACACTTCCTCTTTCCATTCTACTCTTCCTCTTTCTATTTTTTCTCATCTGAAAAGACCATCCCCTGCTTCATCAAATTTTCAGCAAAGATCTAACTCAAATATATCAAGTGATTCACATAATATATCAACAGATATTCCTTCATCCAACCCAATACAATCTAAACTGGTTTCATTATCACCACCTGATATTACTGATCCTGCAAATATTATTCCTTCCACTTCTTTAAACATTACACAGCCTGTATCATCTTCTAAACCTGTTATTGTTTCAACACATACCATGCAAACAAGGGCTAAGAGTGGAATTTTTAAACCAAAAGCACTTATCACTACTTCACCACATGCATTTGTTGCTTTGCTGGAACCAAAATCTGTTAAGACTGTTGTTTTGGATCCTAATTGGAAGAAAGTTATGGATGAAGAATTTTTAGCATTACAGTCTACAAACACCTGGGCGTTAGTTCCTCCTTCCGCTGATATCTCTCCAATTGGGTGCAAGTGGGTGTTTTGAGTTAAGACAAATTCTGATGGTTCCTTACAAAGATATAAAGCTTGTTTGGTGGCGAAAGGATTTCACAAACACCTGGTTTTGATTACTTTGATACTTTTTCTCATGTGGTGAAAGCATCCACCATTCGTGTTGTTTTTACTCTTGCTGTTCATTTTAATTGGCCCATTAAGCAGCTAGATATTAATAATGTTTTTTTAAATGGCAAGTTGACTGAGGATGTCTACATGGTTCAAATATGATGGTTTTGGTTACAATGAATTGTAATAATGGTAGCAGCAGAATGCAAGCAGTGGACTGCGTATTGGATTTCTCCGATGGGGCATGAAGTACGAACCATTTAGCGATCTCTAGCGAAGAAGTAGATGCAGCAATAGCACAGGCACTGTCAAGCGACGATGAATAGGGATGTTATGGCAATGAGAAGAAGAAAATTGGATAATAGTTTAAATTTTACGATATAATCGAAACTTTATAAAAGAATATATATTATTGTAAATAAATTTTTTTCTAATTTTTTTTGTAATTTCCTCAAATAGAAAATAAACCTTTGTCAGGTAACTTATGAAGGAAATTACAAAAAAGGTTTTATTTTAAAAATCTCAATTATCACGCGTACCATCATAAAATATGAGTTTTCTTCTATTTCTAGGTTCATAAAATCCAATGCCATTCTACGATTATGGGTTTTAGTGTTTTAAAAGACCTTGAAGCTTCTGCTTAATATGAGTTTTCTTCGATTTTGGATGTGGGCACCTCTATGCACCTTGCTACGAATAAGTGAGGTCATCAAGGCAATATCGATAAAAGAGAGCAAGAAAGAGAGAAAGAAAGCGAGGGTATTATCAATTATCGAGGCAGCTCTACCACCAATTAATTAATATTTTCCACCTAAATGGCTAAATTATTATAACTATCTGTCAGGACCCCTTCCTTAGGGAGAAGGAGGAAGCAACTGACATAGTATTCTCACAAACTCATTCTCAAACTGAGCTTACTCAAAACACTGTTAAGCCTTTTCACAATGTCATATATAACACTATCAGAGTAATTATAATAAATGTGGAATCAACTAGAACGAATAAGTACTATAAAAAAAAATTTATACAAAAATTAATTATATATACAGTGTCCTAAATGTAGCAATAGCGAAATGCTTAAGTCAATATCTACAATATTTTTCTTACTCCCTATACATTATACTAACTCTTAAAACAGTAAACCACGTGAGAAAACCTACCGAAGTAAACAAGGTGCGCTTCACGCAATGACCACCTTCTTCCCCTTATCCGTAGAAGAAGAACCTGAAATGTTAAAGTAGTGAGCCAATTTTGTCTACAATGGCTCAGTGAGTAATGTAACCTAATCTATAACTTAGAACAAGTATTTTAGAAAAGCAATGTTCATGTACGAATGCACAATAATAATAATGCGAATGAATGCAACAGTTAATGAATACTAAATTCACAATGCAATCGTGCACCTTCCATTTTGAAAACATTTTTAATGCCGAAAGCACATAAATCCACTCGAGCGGGAGAAACTCGACAATTAGGTGTATAGGTTACGACCCCAATCTGGGCCCACAAAACCCCTCTCAGGGCACTCTGTGCTAGGTGGTCACTAAATACTCTAGGGGAGCCTCAATTGATAGACCTGGCCCAACCGCACCTCCGGATGCAACAACCACTTGTCCTCAATGCTTTACCACATTCAATATCCTAACCCGCACTTAGACCTTGATATTCGGTGCACATTTTCATTTAAATCACATTTAAAAAGTGCAAATGCATTTTAGTATGTAAGAACATTTCATTTATGATAAAATAACAAGTTAAGTGATAAAGTAGAAAACACTACTCACAAGGATGCTAAGCTCCAGGTGCTCCTCTAGTGACCGGTCGCGTCCCGCTGATGTTTGATCCTACGTGATCAACTTAGTTTCTTAATATCTACATAAAACTTGGCTCAAATTCTAACTTTATGGTCTTTGGTCAATCAAAGGATTGACTTGGTCAACTATAGTCAACTCTATCTAAACTTAACCCTCGCCGACCTGTCAAATTGACAAGGTCAACGTGATTAACAAGATCAATTAAGCCTTTAATATTGACTCAAAATATTACAAATATGTATTGTCGACATGTGTCTCACCTTTGGTACACAATAACCAGCCACTTTTATAAATTTGACGATTCAATACATAAATATTATTTCTTATGTTATGTGTTTCCCTAATAAGTATTTTATAATGTTATACAATATTATATAACATTTTGTTCTATTATTTATCATTATTTTTACCGTATATATATTTTTCTATCTTTATTAATTAATTATCAAATCGCATAAACGTGAATTTAATATGTTCATTGACCTCTAAAAATCCTAATTTCAGTGTTATTAAGTTCAGAATTTCATTCTGGACATTTTAGTACTCACCGACTAAAATTTCAATATTAATGGGTATACCCCATTTGTATCGACTTCCAACTATCATGTAATTTTCTAGGGTCAACGAGGGTACAAATAATATACATATCTGTATTCTACTCGTAAATCTAAATATAATGATATATATATTATATAGTTTCATTCTTAGAAAAAATATGCCCTAATTTTTGGGTGGCACAATGAATTAATGCATTTATTGAAACTATACTATAAAACTGAAATTTACAATTTCTATAATAATTTAAAATTAAAAAGAAGGTAAAAAATTAATTTATCCAAAATGTCATATCTTCAAAGTGGACAGCTTCTCCTTTCTTTCTTTGTTTCTTTTCCTTTTCTTTTTCTCCCCCTTTTTTTTTTGCCCTTTTTCTCACTTTTTTTTTCTCTCCTCTGCCTCTCCTTTTTCTTTCTTTGATTCTCAGATGAGAGTGTAAATGAGAAGGGATGAGCAAAATAAAATAAAGTAGAGGGGTATTTATAGTGATGGCCATTATCTTCTTTAATATATATATATTATTCGTTTCATTAGCTCCACACCTCATCCTTCTCATCCAATAAATAATAATGATTTTGATTTTGATTTGATTTTTATTTTCTTCTTCCAACCAAGCATCTATATATATTTGTATCAACATATATATTTGTATTGTATCATCATCATATATTATCTTCTAATTTGATTTTTATTTATTTTTTATTATCATCCAAATCATCATTTATCCCTTGAATTTATTTTATTTTATTTTATTTTTTCATTATCTACCTATCATCTCATTTATCAATTATCCAATACAACATGAGCCATCTACTTTATCATCTTATTATTATTATTTCTTTTTTTTTTTTTTTCATTTCCAACCAAGCATACATATATATTCATACATAACTATATGTATATATATACTTAAATTAAATGACTGGATTTGTCATTTTCATTTTAATACCCACATAAATTAATTTTATTTTCAAAAATCATATATTGTCATTTAATTCACACCTTAAATTATACAATATCCGTAAAATCATGCATATTTATTTATAATTTATTAATTAATATATTAAAATGCATGTTGAGCCCATTGACTCAATTTCTTAAAAATACGGGTTGTTACACTATTACTTCTACCAAGGCACCACAACCTTTTCTTTTTTTTAATTATTACAAATTTCATTATTAAGGAAAGAGTTAGATTCAAAATTTCAATTCATTACTTCACTTGTTCAATACCATTGACTGTCAAAACTAGCTAAATATTTTCGTTAGAAATTTTGGATGTCCATTATCGCAAATATTTTCGAAAAAAAGTTATAATCTCGTTTTTTTCGTCTTACTTTTTATCACTTTTGTCATCTTCATTTATAGTTCTTACACATATGTGAGATTTCAACTTTTGCATTACATGAGTATAGTTTACTATCTAAAAACTAGCTCAATTGCAGTCAACTATCTGATGGTTTTTTGATGCCATTGAACATTTTCTAGACATATTCTGTAATTTCAATTTGTAGTTATTTGTGTAAAGCTGTAATCATTATATATAGAAAATATACAAAAAAATATATATTAGAAATATATGGAAAATATAGACAGAATAATTTCCTGTAGAGATGCTAAATAATGATAAAAAAACAGATGACTATATACACAAAATATACGTATAATATATAAATAATATTTAAGAAATATATAAAAAATACGTCCATATGTTTCTTATTAATCAAATCGACTGAATGTGGACATCGTATCTCATCTATTTGAAACCTATCGCAAGTGCATGTTTTGTCATTTATGTCGACTATGTACTTCCCTTCATACTCATTGATAGTATATACTTCATCATTGCATCCTCATAATAATTCGTAATTTTTATGACATGTAAACATGACATATGTGTATAAGTATGTATTACACATGTATATATAAGTTAAATAATGTCATGAAAAAATGCAATTTATAAAGAGATTTAAAAAAGAATTAAATAAATAAATTTGGGTAATCTAATAGTAAAAATAATAATAGCAATAATAGTAATGTTATTGTTATTATTATTATTACGAAATTATAAATAATAGATATAGATTTATAAATGAGTATAAATAGTATAAATATATAATGCTAATGGTATAAAATGGATGTTGGTGGAGATGAGTTGCAAAAAAAATAAAAAAAATAAAAAATAATAAGAAAGAAAATGAATGATAGGTTGATGGCAATTAAGATGATAAATTATATATAAATGGGTGGTGTGCAATGACTTAGGAAAGAAAAAAGAAAACAAAAAAAATCAAATCAAATCGATAATAAAGGAAATACATGGGTATGTGGGAAATGGCAAACAAAAGAAAGAAAAAACAAAGATGATATTAAGGTATGGGTGGATGGATAGGCATACAATATATAATACATATGGGGCGGTCGCATTTTTGGATGTTTCTCATTTCATCTGGTTATTTCGTGTTTTCATTTCCTGAATGCAAGCTACAGCAACAAAATAGAACGTGAAAACCAGAGAAGAAAATGAACACACAAAACAGGAAATTTGATGTTTTTTTAAAGATTTAATGCGCAGGCAAGCAATTTTTCCTGATTCTTGTTTACAAAACCCTAAATAAGTTGCATACTATGATCCTAAGGATGTAATTTTTTATTTTAATGGATATTTTATAGTAATACCCAAAAATGGGGTGTTACTCCATCATGGATAAAACTTAATAAAAATTATACTAATATAATCCTTGTGATATATATATATATTTCATATATGTAGTTAGTTTTCATTCGTTTATCTTGTAGACACTAAAATAAATTCTTAAAGTTGAATAACCTTATGATGGGCTTTTGGATATGTCAAACCCTAATAAAATTCTAATTGAATCTTATAAAAATGTAGACAATAAACATACGTACCTATTGACATCAAATTCATGAATTTTGAGTATGAATTGAAATTTTGGTGAGTGATTGACCAATTGGGTTATTTATCAAAATTTGAAAAAAATAATAAAAATATAATTAGGAAGCCTATTTTTAATATTTTTTGCTATAAAAATATTTTATATAAGTAGAAAATAATCTTAAAGATTATTAAGTATATTTAGGTTAATGCGCACCAATACATGAGATCGACTGTATATATTTGATTAAATATGAGCTGTAAATATGTTTGAAATGATTTATAAAATAAATCTAAATGAGTTGAACTTGATCTGATGCATGTAAAATAATTTTTGGTGACAGAATTACATTGGTGCTGTGAAAATAAATTGTTATTGGCTATTAGGAACTAGTTAGGTATTAATTTTAGTGAGTAATCTTTGCTTGTGGTAATATATTAAAAATGCGAATTTTATTTATATAGAATGATATATTGCATTTCATGCTTATTTGAATTCATGAAATAATTTTGATGCATTGTAGCATGTCAATTACATACCTAAATAGGTTATTGACATGACATCATTTTTATTTATCATAGTCTCTAGGAGCAGAGTAACATGATTAATCGTTGTGGTAATCTTGGTTGATGCATTCTTGACATGAGATGAATGAAATAGAAATAAATAGATAATTGAATAACTAGACGCTGATGCACTCTTCTTTTGAGCAGTCAAGAGTAGATTTGCGTTGTTATCTAGAAGAAGAGAGATGGTTCATATTTTCAAAAGGATTGGACATTGTTGAGATTGAATGCAAGTTCACACATTACATTATGCATGTATGTTATTTTTATTTTATTTGTCAATGATTTAAAATTTATTTTGCCTTGCATATTATATACATATGATGGCTATATAATACCATAAGTTAGATTATTCATTGAACTTGTTGTTTGCTCACTCTATTTTTCATTATTTTCTCTAAGTTTTGACAGGAAATGAAAAGGAAAGATGTAATATCATTACTAGTTTCTTTTGAAATTAATAGTTTGTTATAATTATAATAATTAGCCAGACTACTGTATTGGAGATGTATATAGGCTTATTATCATCTGGATATAATGTCAGAACAAATTATAAATTGTGTGAATGTATGGTTAATTCTATGAAGAGATATATTTTTTTTTTATATTGATCGTGATCTATTTAGTAATTTGAATTTGGTGAAATGGTGTGTTTTTAGAGAATACCTTGTTAAGATTTTCAAGAAATTAGTGATTTGGTAAAAAGGCTTATAAGGTTTCTGACATATCAGTACTCTGACACGTTTGGGAATTCTGTGCCAATCATAACATCACTTGAGAAGGGATCACAACAATCCTCGTACGTGAAAATATAAAAAAATTATATTATATTGAAAGCAAGTGAAAGAAAAACTAATGACATGTTACTGTATACAAGAAATATATAAAAAAAATATATAGAAAATATGTTAGAAATATATAAAAAAAATATGCAAACTCATTCTATTGATGACAAGTGAAGGAAAACTCATGACATACTACTATATATAAGAAATATATAAAAATTATATAAAAAATATGTGCAAATTTAATGCCCAAGAATTTTGTACGAATTTTGATAAAAAAATTAAATAACATATTTCGTTTCGAGAAATTTAGAAGGAAACAAAAATATGCATATATATATATATAGAAGAAAGAAAAAAAAATTAAAATTTGCGCGCAAATTTGCCGAATTCTGAATCTGCACACATCAAATGAAAGAAAAAAAAAGAAAAAAGAAAAAAGGAGAAATGACAAAAAATTGAAAAAAAATACGAAAAAATGCCTGAAAAGCCCCAACAACCCTAAAATTTGTAGTTGCAACTTGATGTGCTCGCGAGGAGGCACAAAAATGAAGAAAATGGTAAGTTTTCAATCCAAAATGCCCAAAAATTATGAATTTGACCTTCAGGGACTCTATATAAACCTTCTTCCCCTCTCATTTCATTCATCCTAAAGTAAGAGCTAATAAGACTCCTCTCGCTCTCTCTTTGCCTCCTTCTTAGCTCTGAGTATTTTTTCTTCTTTTTTGAGTAGTAACAACGGAGTACTGCACAAATCTAGTGCTAGTCAGGAGAAAAGATCTGAATAAGGTCCAAAATGAAGTAATCTCGAGGTAAAATGATTTTTACTTTTTATTTTATTATTTTGATTCAAATAAAGCTTGTTTGGGTGTTTCGCTTTGATCTTATATTCATGTCATATCGAATGTGCGTGCTTAAGTTTATAATGATGCATGATTTTTGATGTAATGTTACAATGCTTGTTTAAATTTTGCTGAATTATTTAAATGTTACGTTTTTATATTTAATATAAGATTAAATGAATATCTTAACCACATACCGACATAGGGATGGATGTTTCTCGTGAGCATTCCAATCAAAGATTGTGAGATAATAGAAGGTTCAAAGTTGGTCCTACCTCAACTCTGGGCGTCTACGTTCAGTATAGTAGCTCTTTCCCTAAGGATCATAATGTTGGGAGATATCCTTTCGGTTTTTAATGACAACCGAAATAATTCACTGCTTGAATCTATTAATTTTTAAAAAGTAGTTGCTATGCATATTTTATTTTGTCAAAATAATAATTTAAATATCTGGGATGATCTATTGGACTTTTTAGCTCACCCTTTACTTTTCAACATTCCAGGGAATTAAATATTAAGGCTATTTGGGAGTTGTTTAAGTCATTTTCTTAGAAATTTTAATTAATTGTAGGGCATGTTTGCCCAAATCATTTTATTTCATTGTAATAAATGTTGAATTATTACCTTTGAATTTTTTGAATAAATAAATGACAAAGGATTTATTTTATGGTATGGTGTTATCAACTTTCATGAATTATATTATACATAGACAATAATTTTTCACATCAGTCAGACTCTTAAGTGATGTTTGGGCTAAACGTGCATCCAGGGCTGTCTCATTGTGTCGATGCATTTTGGGAGGTTCAAATTCGACTTTCGCCAAGGACAAAACCCTGCACTCAATTAGTGGTGGCTAAGGTAGGAACAATATAGTCACAGTGGGCCCGAGTTGTTACAAATGGTATCAGAGCTGCTCTATGTGTGATAGAGGTGTGAGTTTTGAGGATAGGATTGCACCCAAAGAAGGTAGATTGTAATATCCTACATTGGTCCAACTCTAGAGTAATGTCTGGGCTAAATATGCATTCGAGGGTGTTTTATTATACCAACAAGTTTTGGGAGGCTCAAGTTTGAGTCTCAATAAGGACAAAACCCTACACTCAGTCAGTGGTGGCTAAGGTAGAGACAATATCGTCACGGTGGGTCCAGGTTGTTACATAAACATAGTACACAGGGAATCTCTTAGATTTGAGACTTGAAAAGGAAAAAAGGTTAACATAGTACATGCCCGTCCAAAAAATATTAAAGAAAAATACTGTCAAATGAGGTGGGCCCAGGTATAAGAGGCAGGGTGTTACAGTAGATCTATAACATTGATGGCAAGTGAAAAAAGCGCATGACATATCACTTTATACAAAAAATATGTAGAAAAGATATAAAAAATATACAAAAAATATATGCAAACATATTATATGGATAGCAAGTTAAAGACATCTCATGACATATCACTATATAGAATAAATATACATAAAATATTTCCTACAGAGATGTTGAATAATAATCAAGAAAACAAATAACTGCATTTATTTTCTTTATACAAATAATATACTGCACAAAAAATGATTTAAATATACTCATGACTTATCACCTATATTACATAAGTTAATATGTTGCATTTATTCAGTAATTCTATTATATACAATCTAATGCATACATAAACACTTCAAATTATATAGATTTGCCAGTGTTGTAAAAATTCAATTACAATATACACTTGTATATTTTCTTTAAAACTTTTCATCAAACACTCCCTACTCACGTTCTATCAAGTGCATGTATAAGAGGAATGCATTATCAGTGATTAATGCACATTGTTTACATCACATAATTCAGGGAAAAACAAAGCAATATATATTGTATTCATCATTAAACCCCAAATATTCTATGATTTGGAGATTAACAAAACCCTAATTTTGTTCTATAAAATGGTAAAAAAACCTCAAATCTATAATTTCCTGCATATCGTATACACCATATTTGTTGCTCAAGAACTTTTGTTCGACCTCTCTGCTATGGAGATCACAATTTTCCTCTTTTTCTGCTTTCTTAGGCATTCATTCAATATCTTATTTCGATCGTTTATGGTTTCAGATCGTTTCTACAAATCGTCGTACACAAGAATATTATTGTTTCCCTTGCTGATTTCGCGTGATTACTCTGTTCAAAATGATAACGCCTATTTTGTAGATGGTTTGTAAATGTATAGCTATTTCTGATATTTCTATAATTAAATTTTTAATATCTGTATAATATTAATATTAAAATATATTTCTAATTATTGTATGCATACACATTTTTTCTTAACTTATGTTGGGTTGTGTTCACGGACCCTGGAATGGCCGAGTCCAAAGGTAGGCCGAAATATAGACAAACCAATACCCGTCGTACAGGGCCCACGCCCACAGAATAAGAGGGCTGAGAAAGAATATTGAGAAAGCAAACGAGAGGAACTGAAGGAAGGGGCACGGCACCAGCCGCACCACACTCCAATTCTACGTGGAACTAGATCAAACTATAAGATATCATTTTTATGTTATTAAAACCTACATGCACATGACCCCCATAAAAATAATAATAATAAAAGAGGAACAAAACATATATGAACAATTAAAAAAAATAGTATATATTTTTTTTTATTATAACATGAAATAAAGTGAAACGATTGATATTGGACTTAATGATGGAGAGATGAGCATGTTTGATATCATTAGCAGAGAAAGAATGTGTAATGCCACCGCTATTGAATCCATATCATTTTAACTCTAAAAACCTCTCCAGTACTTCTCACCTCTGCAACTGAACGTGTATATATATCCGGGTGCCACCGGTTGTGAAGATAGACAGCTTTTGGTCCCAT
>JAJIYU010011115.1:0-15529 GCA_030144865.1 Tinospora cordifolia
AATTCAAATTTCCTAAAAATATTAACAACCTAGAATCTATTCAAACAAATGTCTTGAATTTTAAATCCGCATAATACATGTGAGAGAGAAAATCACGCCCACCTGAATTCTCGGACATTCCTCTTTCTCTTCGCCGCGAGTGATCATCCTAAGAAAATCGATCTGCAGTAGTAATTACATTATGATAATTTCTTAACTTAAGTTTCACATTAATTTCACTATTTATAATTTAGTAATCCTTTCAACTAATCAAAGTGATTTTAGTAATTACTTCATGTACTTGTTAATTAAGTATTCTTCAATTTCTTAGTCTTTATGTTGAAATTAAATCATTCATGAACTGATTACGAACAAAATAAGACTTCTTATTTGTTAAATCTATAGTCTAGTTTATAACTGAGATTTCTAATCTTTTCTTAACAACAAAGTCTTGCTATGCTTATTATTGAATGTCCCTTCAATTAATTTATATTCATTTAATCTCCTAAATTTAGATCTTGGACTACTAGCAAACTGATCTAATTTAAATGCTTGAATTAAATAAGTAAACATTTGTTCATAATTTTGCTCGTATAAGATAGATAGCTTATCGACTCTTTCATTCTAAGTAATATATATCAGTTATGTCTCTTATATTTGATTCGAACCTTTATAGTATTTTGGTAAGCTACTGTATACTTTCATTATTAGCCAAGCATATCTAATTTTCATTACACATAATTTTTTCCTAATTCAATTGTTTAATTACTTGAATAAATATTTAATGATCTTGATGTAACTACTAATTAACTACCTAAATGAATAAATGAAAGGCCCATTAACTAATTCTTTAATTCCTCAATTCTCAATATTTTATAACCCTTAATTCTAATTAAGGCATCCTAATGTATATAGATTTTATGCACTATCTTATGGTATTATTTAATCTACATTCATACTATTATACTTTAGTTATCAATTTGTATAGTTAAAGTCTATAATTAAAAATCTAATTCAATTTTTCTTACTCTTCGCTTTCGGTCCAGCTAGTCAACACGTTCTTCATCTTCATCAATTCCTTCTTTGGTCTGCAACAGCAGCTCGTGTCCAACTCAGAAATCACGTACAGCAGCAGCCATCTCCATTTTCTTCATTTGTCTTCCTCTGTTCAGCAGCCCGCGAGCAGCAGCAGCAGTTGCAATGGTGCTGCTCACTTCTTCATTCTCCAGGGAACGGTTTCTGCTCACTCTGTTCCACCAGAATTCAACGGCTACCTTCATTCAACTGGGTCAGCATCACCGTCCTCTCACCCCTGTTCTTTACTTGCAGCAGAGCTTCCTCTGTTTTCAATTTCTGCAGCCGTCTTCTTCTTCATTTTCCAACAGCAGCTGTGGCATACCTTGTTTTCTTCCAATCCCTGCATCTCGGTTAGCAGCTTCTTGCGTTCTTCCTTCCTTTATTCGTGTAGCATGGCTGCTGCAATCACAGCAGAAATCAGAGCGTCACTGCTCTGTTCCTCTCTTCCCTCTGTTCTCTTTCTCTTCCTTCTTCGGCCAGCGCATGAGCAGCAGCAACACGCTGCAATTCGCAGCAGCAGCAACCTCACACGAACAGAGCACCGTGCTCAATTCTCCTTCTTTCCCGTCCGGCCACTGCCATCACGAACAACTGCAGTGACAGCTTCTTCTCTTCTCTGTTTCATCCCTTCAGCTTCATCGATTTCATCCACCAGGAGCCCAGAACATTTTCCTTCTCCTTCAGCTGCTGCTCTTTTGTTGCTCTGCTTTTCTTCTTCCTTCTATTTCCTTCCTCTTCTCGGTTCTCTTCCATTTGCAGCCCGATGTAGCAGTAGCTGCAATCAACTCCTCCTTCGTTACATGCCAGCAACTGCATGTTCTTCTTTTCTTTCTTCCACGGACCGACTGTGGCACACATGTTCATGGAGAAATCAGCTCGGCCATCTTCTTCCTTCATCTTCCAGCAGCTTCATCAGTCTTCCCTCTTTATAAATTCGAACACCGCCAAATCCGAAGGCGCTCGATAGTTCGCGCACCATCTTCACCGCCCTGAATTTTCGACTTGGTTCTCCTATTCCGGCGTCTCCAGTACGCCAACTCTCTTCCCTCATTCGTTTACTTAAGTTAGCTTACTCATCTCATTATACATAAGACTTTAGTATAAATTTATAACAATTTATTTAGCACTTAATATATATTTAGTTCCTAAGCATACTAAATCATATTATAGACTTGTAAGCTATATATGTTGATAATGTACTCTCCTTATTCATTTTAACCTTTCTATCCTATATAACATTTATATTTTTATCTATTGATTTATTTTATTATTATTTTTCTAACATCGATATTTTTCAACACTAACTTTTCATTATTTATTATGATCAGATTCTTTAATATAAATTTCATTAAATATTAAATTCTCAATTCTCTATT
The DNA here is from genome assembly GCA_030144865.1 of Tinospora cordifolia. Lineage (NCBI taxonomy): Eukaryota > Viridiplantae > Streptophyta > Magnoliopsida > Ranunculales > Menispermaceae > Tinospora > Tinospora cordifolia. The sequence goes on from JAJIYU010011115.1 coordinate 2,433, forward strand.
TTATTTCTGTGGCATAAATCATAAAATTTCTAAATTCTATATATTTTATTTATTTATTATCTTTATTATTATTATTATTTTTTATAATAAACATTAATTATTTTAGTTATTATACATATCTATAAAACACAATTTATAGTTTTATCATGCTATTATTAGTATTATTACTTTTCAATCAAACACTAGGTCTTATTTTCGCATCATTCGCGCCTTTGCGCGAGCGAGCGATTAAACGATTAATTCATTCCTAAGCATAATCTACGTCTTTTATTATTATTATTAATATTCCTCTCCCGTTTACTCACGACATGGCACGACCACAAGTTACGGGGTGTTACAGTAACATTTACAACACATATGCTTCTGTAAAAATACAAAGAAAAAAAATAAAATGAAGTACGTACCAAGACCATTACCAATTCATGCTCCAAACGAACGTAACCCTTCCTACTCATTATGTACAATAGTTTTTGACTATTTCTCATTTCACTAAACTTTTTGCTTGTTGCCTAATAAAATGAATATATTAATAATAATGAAAAAGAAGAGATAGTTCAAATTTAAAGTATATACATAAGAAACATACAATAAACCTGAAACTCTTCGGATAATCTTTCTCCAACAAAAGTATTCCACTCTTTAGGAGACATCACATTACTTGGCTTAAGATATTTGTCTACAAAGTTTCTATCTTTTTTTTTCATTGCTTCTCTAATTGCTATAGAAACTTTGGACTTGTATTGCCTCTAGTCGTATCCTATTTTTAGTAATATCATAGTCTTATTACGCTTGTCAACTACATGTCTTGTCTAATATGCACGAAAAAGGATAAATTAAAGAATTTTTACAAATAAAGTATTAGAATCTCTTAATAATAAATAATTCAATTATATACATACCTCAATTAACGTCCAAAGTTGTTCTTTAATTTCTGGAGCTACATGATGCCAATCTTTAATTACAACAGGCACGTGCTCTCGCACAATTACACCAATGTAAGATGATAGCTTCTCAGAATTAGTTGACACTGATTGCCCTCTTTCATTGAATTCAACTTCCATTCTAGGAGCATGTCCCAAAACCAAACCCATCCTAGTGGGTCCGCGGTTTTTTATTGTTGTGCTATTAGTCTCTATTGCTTTTGCACTACTTTCTGTTTTGGGTGATGATCTTGGTGAGTTGGAGTCCTCATTAGACAATCTTACACCTTCATTCTCAGAATGATTCATTGCAGCCAACATGAATGTCCATTGCTTCTTAGCTCTCTTCTCAGCTTGTTTAGAGGACTTAAAAAATGCATTCATATATATAAAATTATTTGTCTTATAATATTCACATAAATTTGACCAAAAATGCATCATTATGAATATCACTGAAAATAAAATATTTACTTCACCAGCTTCTAAAGTCTTCTTTTTTGTCATAGTGGCTATAGAAGATATAATATGCCTGTTGATATAAAATGCAAAGGAATTAAATAATTACTTTAGATGCAATAAATAACTATCACATAATTAAAAAGTAGGATTTAATACACAATCTAAGCATACAAACTTAGACAAAAATTCAAGAACAACAACAAGAATAACCAAAAAAAGAAAAAAAATAATAACAAAAGAACAACAACAGTTACTAAACCCACAAAGAAGACCAACAGTTACAAGCAAAGCTTTTATTTCCAAATGTAGAAGCATATATTTCGTTCCCAACTACCCAAAGAAGAAGAACAACAACAAATGAAGATTAACAGAAGAAAGACAAACAAAGAAGATCGATGAACTAAAATGCACAAAGAAGAAGACCAACCGTTACAAGCAGAGCTTTTGTTCCCAAATGTAGAAGCAAATATTTTGTTCTCAACTACCCAAAGAAGAACTTTAACAACAAATGAATATTAAAAGAAGAAAGACAAAAAAAGAAGATCGATGAACTCAAATGCACAAAGAAGAAGACCAACCGTTACAAGCAGAGATTTTGTTCCCAAATGCATAAGTAGATACTTCGTCCCCAAATACCCAAAGAAGAACAACAAGAAGATTAACATAAGAAAGATGAGCAGTGAAAATTGAAGAACTTAAATGCACAAAGAAGACGATCGAACAACAGTGACTCTAAAGAAGATGAATATTCCCGCGTGATTTTTTTTTGGGCAGGAGTTGGTTTTTTTTTCTTTTTATATTTTTTTGTAGTAAAATGTGAAAATAATGTACGAATAATGCAAGTATAATAATTATTCAGTTGTTGATACAAAAATGCAAGGTTAACATGTGAATAATGCAAGGATAACATGTGAATAAAATGCGGTATAATGTATACATAACATATGAATAATTATGGAATAATGCAAGTAATGGTAGAGGTATAACATACCAAGCAACGGATAAATACTTTAAGAATGGTATAATGTAAGAATAATAATTAAATAATACGGATATAAAATTGTTCGGTTGTTTTGGTTAAAAATTGCGGGGATAACATGTGAATAATGCAGGGATAACATGTGAATAAAGTTCGATATAACATATAAATAATCATAAAATAATATGAGTAGTGGTATAATACAAGAATAATATCTGAATAATGCGAGTATAAAAATTGTTCGATTGTTGATATAGAAATGCAGTATAACGTATGCATATCATATGAATAATTATGGAATAATGTCAGTAATGGTAGAGGTATAACATACAAAAACAACAGGTAAATACTTTAAGAATAATATAATGCAAGAATAATAACTAAATAATACGAGTATAAAATTGTTCGGCTGTTTTGGTCAAAAATTGCGGGGATAACATGTGAATAAAGTTCGGTATAAAGTATGTATAACATATGAATAATCCTGAAATAATGTGAGTAATGGTATAATGCAAGAATAATATATGAATAATGCGAGTATAAAAATTGTTCGATTGTTGATATGAAAATGCAGTATAATGTATACACAACATATGAATAATTATGAAATAATGCCAGTAATGGTAGAGGTATAACATACCAAACAACTGGTAAATACTTTAAGAATGGTATAATGCAAGAATAATAACTGAATAATACGGATATAAAATTATTCAGTTGTTTTGGTTAAAAATTGCGGAGGTAACATGTGAATAAAGTTCGATATAAAGTATGTATAACATATGAATAATCATGAAATAATACGAGTAATGGTATAATGCAAGAATAATATCTGAATAATGCGAGTATAAAAATTGTTCGACTGTTGATATAAAAATACAGTATAACATATGCATAATATATGAATAATTATAAAATAATGCCAGTAATGGTAGAGGTATAATGCAACTCATTATTAACCATAATAATGGCAAATGATCTTGTTTTGTTAAAATCTCAAATAACAATTGAAAATAAGTAAAATAATATAAGAACATTCTTTCAATATATTTCATATATTTATCTATAGTGTATATAATAGAAACTTTTTACATTAAATCGAATTTAGACTTAAATTTGATTTTTTGACTTTAGTCTATTTATTTATTAAAAATTTAGCTTTATCATTTAAAATTAATAATTTAGTACTTTTACATATAATTATTTATACATGCAATTACTTAAATAATTGCTTATATATGTAAATAATGTGACATACAAATATCTATATATCTATATATATAATTGTTATACATACAATTATTGATATAATTGTTTATTCAATTATATATATATATATATATATATATATATATATGTATGTATATGTATGTATATATATTTTATATATAAAATTATTTATATAATGGATACAACAGAAATAGAGGAACAACAATTTTATACTTCCATTATTTGATTGTTATTTTAACATTATCCCACTACTTGTACACACACACACACACACACACACACACATATACAAATAACATGGTGTATATATACGTGTAATGGTTTATGCATGATATACAAATAACATGGTGTATATATATGCATAAATAATTACATGTATATATGTACCATGTTATTTGTATATATATATATATATATATATGATATACAAATAATATCGTGTGTATATATATACGTGTAATTATTTATGTATGATATACAAATAACATGGTATATATATATATAATCAATTATATAAATAATTGTATGAAATTATTCTCACATTATTCACATGTCATTCCCAAACTTTCGCACCAAGCAACCGAATAATCTTTATCCTAGAATTATTGTAAAATTATTCTCACATTATACTGCTATTCACATGCATTATACATGAATTATTCATTTGTTATGCTTGCATTATTCAGTCATAAATAATGTATATATATATGCGCACATTATTCGTTTATCCTCGCATTATTATAAAATTATTCTAACATTATAACACTATTTACGCACATTATACGTGTTATACCCGCATTATTCAATCAAAATTAAAGTATATATATATATATATATATATATATATATAATATTCATGCGCATTATACGTGTTATACCCGCATTATTTAGTCAAAATTAAAGTGTATATATATATGTGCATATTATTCGTTTATCCTCACATTATTTATCCCGAATTGTTTTTGCCAAATGACTGAACAATTCTTATACATGAATTATTCAGATTTATCCTCACATTATACCACTATTCACGCATATTTTCCCGTTATTCAAATATTATACATGTATTATTCTTATGTTATAGCCGTATTATTCATTCAGAATTACCGTACACACACACACACACACACACACACACACAAACACATATATATATATATATACATGTGTGCTAATCACATCCTTGTTATTCAGCTTTCGATTCAGGTTGTTCTCATTTTTGTGCCCTAATCTCTCTGTCTTCTTTGATTCAGTTATTCATTTACTTGCAATTTCCACCGTTACAATAAAGAAGGAGTGTTCATCTTCTACCAACAAGACAAACGTAAATGCTGAGAATCAGGTAAATGTCACTCTTCCAAATCTTGTATTCGTATTCGTTTGAATGTGATAGTGAATGGTTGTGTGGTCTGTTAAACTTTCTTTGAACTACGATAATTGAGTATAAAGGTGCTATACTATTATAATGTTTATTCTGATATAAAGATGTATAATGATCTTATATTCATTGGAATGATTAAACTGATATTAGACACCTTTTTATTTTGTTATTACACACTTTTTAACATGTTATTTTGGTATTATACATGTAATAAGCCAAATTTGTATAACGCGTACACGTCGAAAATAAATTTTTAAAAATAGTAAATAAATATAAAAATGTTCAAAAACATGATTTAAATATTTATTATAATATTTATTAAATAAATAAAATAAATCACATTAGTTATTTTTAATATTCAAATTTTTCAACGCGTAAATAGTGAAAATGAATTTTTAAAAATATTAAATAAATATAAAAATGACCAAAAACAAGATTTAAATGTTTATTATGATGTTTAGTAAAGAAATAAAATAAATCACGTTGGTTCAAGTTGGCGAAAAATCGAAAACTAATTTTAATATTTATGAGGGCGTTTTGAACTGATTTCAGAAAAAAAAGAGGGAATTGGGCAAAAATTTCCTCTATGAACATTAACCATGGTTACTGTTCATCTATGGGTACTGTTCATCTGAGGCACTATTCATCCCATTTTTAATCGCAAAATAGATAAAACGAAAAATAGAAAGAAACGAAAAACACAATTTTTTTTAGGGCTTTCGATTTTGGTAACCAGAGATCTGATTTTCACCTAAAGATAGTCAAAACAATCCAGATTGAGTCTAGAGCAATTCTAAGCATCTAAAGTAAGATTCTAAAACTCTGAACTATTAAGATCTAAATTTTGTAGTCTGAATTGCGAATTTAAATTTGAGGGTTTCAAATTTGGGGTTTTTGATGTAAATAACGATCTGAAGCGCAAAGAGCTCAGATCTAGCTTGCTTGCTGTAGAATAAGTGATTCTATACTAGATTCTGTGAATTTTGACTGTTTATTTGTGATTTTTGACGGATCTGCGAGTTTTGATTGAATCTGGCGAATTCGAAGGTGCAAATCTTTTGATAGGCCATAAAACTCGATCCGTTCATACTTTGAAGTAGCAGTTAGAATTAAAAATGTTTAATACTTAGTTTGGAACGTGTGGACTATATTTGTGCATGTAGCTACGGAGAAATGAAATTTGGGATTTTCTGAAGGGGGAAAATTCTTTGATACACATATAAAACCCAATCTGAACTTAGTTTGAAGCTAGGCTCAGTACTAAAAGTGTTCAGTTATTCATGTGGGACACGTAGACTGTGGTCTCGCATACTGTTGTTGGGAAATGAGGAAAGCTGAAAAATTGCCTAGTTTTGAATTGAGAATTTAACTAAAAATTCTCAAATAATTTTGAATGAGCTTTAGAGTAAATTTTAATGACCATTTATGTTTAATGATGCAGAGGGACGACGTTGATTGCTGTTGAGGTGATTTGCCATCCAGCAATACTTTTTCGGATTCAGGTGGGGTTGTTTTATCTCCACCTTCCTCTTTAGTATTATGCAAATATAGGATGCGGAATATGATTCTATGTTTAATTCCTGTACATAGTACCATGTTAGGGATGTATGAATTGTATGGAATGATTGATTGATATCCTGACGACCGGTTATATGCTTTCTAGCATAAGTATGCATGATGTATGTTTGCTTCAGTTACATGAACTAGAATGGTTAATAAGCATGTCGCATGATGAATAGATTGAAAACATGACTGTATAACTAAAGAACATTAATCGTTTATTAAGAATTCCACGTACTGGGGCGATGACGGGCAACTACTGGCACATCGCGTTAAGGCTCTCCGGATGTCTAAGGACGTCATCGTGGGTATCACCCAACTAGGCCAAACTGCAAGCGGCCGTATGAGACCCTTGAATTTGGAAAGTCATGAGGATTTTCCCTTGGTTTCAGTATCTTCTTGGGTCGTGGTCTCAGAGGTAGACTTCTATTTTATAAAGATGTCGTGCCTGATTGTGTTTAGGACCAGAATTGAGATACTGAGGGTGGTTCACTCTTTTGGTTAATTCCTAATATCACATGGTAGATTCCTGATATTAGAGCGCAACGGATAAATTGACTAAGTGTTTGAAATGCCCCTAATGATTTGAAACTGTTTGCATGTTTTGTATGCTTGTTTGTTTAATGCTATTGAGTGTAGGGGAGATCCACTGGGCTTTTGAGCTCATCCCTATTATCATTTTTCAGGTACTCATGGGCACAACGCCCAGTGAGGATGTAGACCGGAGACTGGAAGATTTATAGAGAGAGAGAGTGATATTTTGTGTTAAACTGTCTCTCTGTTTTGAATAATTTTTTTGATGTATATTTTGGATTTGGGCCGGAGGGACATGTATCATATTTTTGTATATGTATCTACAAGATTGTTTTACCTTCTTGAATACTGTTTTTATTTTGATTGATGAACTGATGATTTTTAGATATTTGTATGTTAAACAGTGTTCAATGATTTAGAAAGATTTGTTCCGAAAAGTGCTTCTGCTACTATTATCTTGATTTCCAGTATGAATATGATTTTGAACATTCGGTGAATTTGATTTGAAATTAATTGCTTAGTGAAGCATGAATGAAATGATTATTTGAAATTATGAAATAATTTAAACCTCGTGTATAGAGGTTAGTGAAAAGATGATGATGATTGTTGCACGCCCGGTGCCTCGGCGAACCATGAGCCGAGCTTGGAGCCGCGCGACGCCCGACGACAGGGCCTTAGATTGACAAATATGATGTCTGGCCCGGGGGTCGGGGTGTGACAATACACCTGCAAGAATATCAATATGTTGTTAAACCTGAAGATAGATACTCAGCCAAGGTTGAGTGCCTGACTAACTTGAACGCACGCAACATGTTGATTTCCACTTTGACAGATTACGAGCTGCTCAAGTTCAGGGAGACTTGTTTTGGCTACTTTCTTGATATGAAGCAGTTGCTTTGGCAATCTCAGATTGTTCATAACATATTGTTGAGAGAGGTTGTTCAAGAAGACGAGTCTATTCTGGTCTTCAAATTCAATAACATTATTGCAAAATTCTCCATAGTTGAATTAGCAATGACAATTGGTTTGAAATGCATAGAAAAACCACAAACATTACAACTGGTTTTGAGGGTCAAATTTTGAAGGATAAATACTTTAAGAGAGTAGCACGTATAAATAAGAAGTGTATAGTTGACACATTTACAAGTAGAGTATGGGAGAATGATGATGATGCTGTGAAGATTGCAGTTTTGTTCTTCATTAATTGTTTTTTATTTCCTAATAAAATGAAAAAGTTGGTAAATAAAGTTGATTTTGAACTTGTACAAACTGGTGAATATATGGATTATCCCTAGGGTAGGGCTCTTTTTGACACAACAATAGAATCCAGAAGGGTAATTTTGCAGCGAATGCAACCCGGCTGGAAGCTGGGAGGGGCAAATACCCGATCATGTACAGGCTTCTTGGGTTTCTAATCACAATACAAGTTTGGTTTTATGAGTGTTTTGTTGATACTGATGCTTTGTTTGCCAATCGATGTATCAATGGATTTCCTCGTACGCTAAATTGGACTTGCATTGGCACGCCCAATTTCAAGAGCATGGAGAAGGTGCAGAACAATTTATCTGTTAATAAGGTAAATTTTCATGTATTTGATCATATATTATATATACACAACATTTATATTACAATTGAACTATTCTTTGTTGTCAAATTTCTTATGATATCATATTTGGCTATTTTCAGTTCAAAAGTTTTGTAGCAAGCCCCAATGAGCTACTCCAGCCATACATGGGTGGCTTGATTGCAGAACAAGATGGGGGCGAACATCAATTTCCAGATTACGATATTTTTGTTGATCCCCCAATTTTTCTTTTGCCGTCTCCTCTAAATGAAACTATTGGCTGTAATATTCTTGTAAATAAGGCTGCCGCAACCATGAGTATACCTAGAAGGCAGTGCAATTGTTGTAACGAGATCAAAATAATGTTGAAAGAGGGTTTTGATAAGATTTTTGAAGAAATTAATAATCTGAAATCCCTATTGCAAAAGGTAAATGTTCCAAGTTTTAAAACTAATGAATTCTTTTAGACTTTCATTGCAGTATAGTAATGATATGATAGGAGTATACCATTTATATACGTACGTTATACCATGAATATAATATATTATATACTGTATGCTTACTGTTTTCTACTGTTTGCTTGTGTATATTGATGTTATACCAACTCTATACATTCATTTGGCTCACCAAATTTTTAATTTTTCATGTAGGAAGATGATGTAAATAAAGCAGAAGACTATAAAGAAGAATCTGCTAGTAGGGAAAAATGTATAGATGTTGAAGCTGCAAGTCAGATTTTGACGGCATTGCAAGAGATTATTAATGATACCAACAAAAAGAGGAAGGTAATTTGAACACTTTATTTGGATTGTGATTTGTCATTTACATTTAATTTCAACTATCCATTAATATTGTACATTTTCATGTTAAAGGTTGACTCAACAATAACTGAAGGTGAAAGAAGGAAAAAAAAATCATCAACCCCGGTAAGATCATAAATATGATTCTTTTATTAATTTAAGATTATGCTTTTGTAGTTTTTATGATTCTATCTGTCCTTAATTTATCTGCTTTTAGGACATTTCTCGTTTAATTTCACTGACTTAGGTTTCTGACAAGGATGAATCGAAAGATCATGCACTTGTTGAATGTGAACGAGAAACCACGATTGATAAAATTATTGAGTCGGTCATCAATGTTGCGACTTCATCCGTCTCTACTAAAGATCACACTCCACTTTTTCCACCTCCTACAGTTAATCAAAGGAGGAAGCGTCCTACTGGAGATAAACGTAAAAAAAGGAGATTGTGAAGGGACGAGTATCCCCCTTAGACATCTGTCTGCTTGAAGATATAAACAGCAGTGCTGTAGCTGAGTTTGACGAGTGGATTCAAAAGGGTCAGCTGAAGCACTCGAAGTAAGTTTTCCTAGAAATCAAGTTTGCATTTCGAATATTGTTATTATTTATAATACATCGATATTAACATCTGTTACATTATTTAGGTCAAATAAAGTATACCATGATCGTGAGAACAATCTGAATCTAGCTTTTGATTTTTCAATTGTTGATATCACTGATAAGGAATGGTTTGACACATTGATCACCCTAGGCCAGCCTATTTCCTCCTCTGTAAGTTTAATTTTTTGCACTTGATATTATTTCTTACAGATATTATATTGATAATATACCAACATGATACCAAAAAATAAGGTTTTGGACACTTTGCAATATCTGTATACACATATTATACTGATATGATACTAATTTCACCTATATATTCCATGTCCTTAAACTATGTTATGTTGTTTTTATACATACTATACTGATATGATACCAATATCATCTATATAACATGTTCTTAAACTCTATTATGTTTATTACTTCAGTATAATGAGATGTTATACAAACAACATACTTATTGTGTTTTGAATGTTTCATGATTATACAATTTTTATTCATGACCCAAATCTTTTATTTTAATTTATAAATTTTGTATTGGCAGCATGTAGATGTGATGTTCTATTACTTGCGCAAGAAAAGCAAGTATGACAAATCAATTAAGATGAAGTGTACAACGACATACAACTTTTTCGATCAAAAGTTGCAGTCTGTTTATGATAGATTCGAAAAAGAGAAGGATGTATCTGTGTTAGGGGATGAGATGGTAATTATGGAATATATGCTAGGGCACTACATTTACTGCAACACTCCGTGGTCTGATGTTGACTACATCATTTTTCCTATAAATGTTGTGGCTGCATTCCACTGGATACTAGGTTGCATCAGCATTCACAAGGGTTGCATATATGTTTACAATTCCCTGCGTACTCCTACTGTTGATGCTGCGTCAATGGAGGTAGTTTAAGCTTATTCTACCATTCTTCCTTTTTATCTCGAGATGATTGAATTTTACGAATCGAAAGTTGACCGAAGGATAGACTTGGGAAAGAGCCCTTCAAGGTGCAAGTGTTAATAATCTACCAGAGTAAGAGGAGTGTGATTGTGAAATGTTTATATTTTATTTTGCTGAATGTTTTGCCACCGGAAAGGAAATTTCACATAATTTTGATGTGGTGAGCTACAGAAAAAGGGTGGCTCTTAATCTGTACTTGCATGGTAGAATGAAGCAAAATGAAGGCACCGAGAGTGACGATAAAAGATCAGGTCGATTCAGTGTTGACAGTAGGATCCAATCATAGTGGATCTTAAAGAAGTGAAGAATGGAAGAAGCTAGGCTGTCATATCTTGCATCATAGTTTTTCAGGGACAATGTGTAATAACATTTTTGATATTTAGATATGTATAATTTGAACAAGATTATGGTTCATTTATAACAATCTCAACTATTTTTCATTTGAATTTTGTCAATTTATTTTGTCTTATGGAGCAGATTGTTTTATTTTTGACTCATCTATGAATATTGCTATTCATATGTGAACTTTATTATACTGATTTTTTTCGAAAATGATATAAGTGATCAATTAACAGGTTATTCATACCATTATTCATGCCTTATACCACATTTCACGGGTTATTATTGATGGGTTATTATACTAATTTTATTTGATCTTTATCCCTACATTATACTACATTTCATGGCTTATTCATACCATTATTCACGCATTATTCTATCGTTATTGCTAGATTTTTATGCACACATTATTCGATCTTTATCCCTATATTATACTGCATTTTACGGGTTATATATACATTTCATTATACACGCATTATTCGATCGTTATCGCTATATGTTTATACGTGCATTATTCAATTTTTATCCCTGCATTATACCACATTTCGCGGGTTATATATACCATTATTTAGGTATTATTCAATCATTATCGCTAGATTTTTTATACGGATATTATTCAATCTTTATCCCTACATTATACAATATTTCCCTGGTTATTTATACCATTATCCACACATTATTCGAACGTTATCACTAGATTTTTATACACACATTATTCGATATTTATCCCTACATTATACTATATTTTACTGGTTATATATATATACACCATTATTTACGAATTAATTATTCGATTATTATCGTTAGATTTTTATGCGTGTATTATTCAATATTTATTCTAACATTATACCACATTTCACGTCTTATATATACCATATATATTATTCACGCAATATTCGATCGATATTCTTACATTTTTATAAGTGCATTATTCTAGCGTTATATCTACATTATACCACTATTCACGAATTATACCATTATTCACGCATTATTATATCGTTATCTCTATATCTTTGTACACAAATTATTCGATCGTTATGCTTACATTATACCACCATTCACGTGTTATACCATTATTTACGCATTAGTGGTATTATATAGGTATAATATATGAGTAATGTATGTACATATATAATGTAATACATTTACACGGTAAAATAAACCTTGTTATAGACGACTATAGACAACGTTCATGAATGTATGTTATAATAACTTACGTTTTTTTAATAACAGACGACTAACGAACGTTGTAGAACATGTCATTCAACAATGAGCAACTACAATTGTTGTAGTAACATAGAACAACGTTCGTATGCTCATTGTAATGGCCTTTTCAACAACGTTCCCATGGTGAACGTTGTCGTACAGATTTTACATAAGTGATTTTACAACAGACATTTTATGAACGTTGTTGTACGCCTTTTATTAAAATGGTTGTTGTTGCATGCTGTGGAATTGACGTTGTTGTATCTTCAATTTTTTGTAGTGGATGCTAAAATATGGTACTTCTAGACCAAGTAGTTCTTCATCATCTTTTAGAGGTCGAAAAGGATCTTTATTCACATCAATTGAATGAACAACCATTGAAATACTCAATGGATGAACTTTATCTATGTAGAATCGTTTCAATATCTTTTCTGTATAAGTTGATTGATGAATATGAATTTGTGACGACCCGCATTTTTTATCATCGGAACGACGGGTCCGACGTTCATGTACTCAATGTATTTTCTGGAATTATAATGAGAAAATACAAGATTTTTCCCTATTTTTCTCA
>JAJIYU010011116.1:0-15538 GCA_030144865.1 Tinospora cordifolia
CGAGGAGATTGTTTCTTAGAAAGTTTTTATTTAATTTAATGTAGGGCAAATAGCCCAAGCGAACTCTTGTATTTTCAGTTTTAAATTTATTTTTCGTTGTAATGGAATGTTGTACCTGAAATCGTTAAATGATCAAATGAAGAATCTACTTTATTATGATGTTATTTTGTACATAGACTAATGTACACAGGAACCCTAATGCATTTGGGTTTAAGAAGAAGAAAATGTAGCACAGGCCCGTCTCCCGGGCATCTCAAGATTTTGATCAAATAGAATTGAACCGTCAGATGACGTGGAAGATGAGACTCGGGAGACGTGGTGTTACAATTGCTTTTTGTAAGATGGCTGGGCAGTGAGCATATTAGTTTTCTCACAATAGAATAAAATAAATTAAGAGCGTGTTTGATTATTAAGAAAATTTTCTTTGAGAGAATATTATTTTTTCAAAAAGAGTTTTTTGAAAAAATATTGTTAAATAATTTTTTTCATAGTTGTTTGATTAGACATAAAAAAAATTTTATAATACTTTTTAAGCTAAGAAAGTTTTGACAGAAAAAAATTGTTGGGCTAAGAAAATCTTTTTTAATAATATTTTTAAAAAAAATTAAAAAATTTTAAAAATTTTTTGATTTTATCAGCGATCAAACGCAACTTAAAATAAAAGTAAGCCTGTACCTCCATTAAGGGTGTAAGGGTGTCTTTATTTGGGCAATGATGGCATTTATGTAATATGTTTAATTTTTAAGTGCATTCCAGTAAAAAAAAAAAAAAAGAAACTATTTTATTTGGCAAGGCTCGAGCCGCCCGTCCCCTCCGTGGGATGATCAATACTTTGGGCTTTGTAAATTGGTGACGCCGTTGCTTCTGTCTGCGAAACCCCTCCTTTGCGAACCCAACCGACTCGGCTTCTCCTCTGGTGAGGGTTTCTAGGGCTTCCACCAGCAATCTTAAACCGCAGCAGATCGCTGATTTTTCCAGGTTGCTTCTTCACCTGTGTCTCAACTAGGCCTCGTTTCATTTTTCGTCTGATATTTTTTTTTCTGAAACTACCTATTACTTGTGATCTTGTTCTTGATCTTGATTTTCCCCACCTTGATTTGATTTCCAATCACCTCTGTGTTTGTTGGTTTATAGATTGTAGGTTTTAGGGAAGATGTACAACGGCATCGGATTGCAAACCCCTAGAGGGTCCGGAACTAATGGCTACATCCAAACAAACAAATTTTTCGTGAAGCCAAAGAGCGGCAGGGTCGAAACTAAGTCGTCATTGGAAGGAGATCAGGGAACTGGTGGTGTCAAGAAGGCCAACAAGGAAATTCTTGAGCATGACAGAAAGCGCCAGATTCAGCTCAAGCTTGTCATTCTGGAGGATAAGCTTACCGAGCAGGGTTACACTGATGATGAGATCTCAGAAAAGCTTGAGGAGGCAAGGAAGGCATTGTTAGCAGCTGATGACGCTACTAATCCTGGGACCTCCATCGCTTTGGATAATAAGTATGGTTACTTTTCATTCTTCTTTTCTTGTTGCTGTTTAACATTTTATTCTCATTATCTTCACATATTTATATCTCGTCTTTAGTAATCCATTGTTGGAAAACCTCAGGTTCTTTGTTCAAAAGAGATGAGCGATTCCACCTCCAATGATATTGGATTGTATTTGCACTTTACCTGTCCAATTTTTCGAAGTATGATGAAGTAGAAGCACCCAACGTTGGGATGTTCCTTTTAGTAATGATGGAATATATTTATTTCTGCATCTGTTTCGGGACTCTTTGATTCATTGTTGAGTTATTAAACAATGTCTTTCAATGTCAAGAGATTTTGTCATTTTATAAGGTCTATCATTTGAGGTGAATGGTTTCTCCTTCTCTGTGTTTGAATTAGCTGCATTATTTAAATTGCTTTGGTACCTTTTTCAGGGTTTCAGACACGCAGACCCATCAAATTGCAGCTAGAAAGGAGAAACAATTGGAGACATTTAGAGCTGCTCTTGGAATAAGTAGAGGAGATGAAGCATTTGGAGCTGAGGACCATCAGAAAAAAAAGGAAATGGGAACTGATTCGGAAAGCAACTTGAGTGACGATAACTCAAGAGAGGATCAGAAAAATGGTGTAAAGGATATACAAACAAAAGATGGAGATATAATAACTCAAAAAGCTATTTCAATGAAAAGTATAGAGAAGCTTGAGAAAAAGAGTGATGGAAAGAGAAATGAGATGGAGTTTCAGCACCATGAGAAACAGCATGGCAATAAGAGGAGATATGAACGTGATACTTCTGATACAGATAGCAGTGTGAAGCATGCCAAAGCATCTAAAAAGAAGCACTTGAAAGGCCCAGACAGCAGTGATTATGAAAGTGGTTCTGATACAGATGATCGTACGCACAAAGGGAAGAGTTTAAAGAAGCAGAAGAGAAGACAGGATGGCACTGATTCGGATTCAGGCTCTGAAAGTGACAGTTTCAGGAAAAAAGATTTAAAAAAGAAAGTTGATGCCAATGCTAGAACTCGTGGCCATCGTGACTCAGATGATAATGAATGGGATAACAAAACTCGTTCTGGGAAACAAAATCAGAGAAGCCGGAGACATGACTCAGACAATGAATCTGATTCTGATGATGACAAACGAAATAGAAAGGGCCAATTTGAGAAAATGAAGAGCTCTACTAGAAATGAGAAGTTGAACGAAGAGAGCTTTGATACCAGAGGTCATGGGAGAAATACTGAAAGTAGCCGCAAAGGAAGTGGAAGCTTCAACCTGAGATGGGCAATGAGCAATGACTCTGATTCACCTAAGTTGAAGAAAGCTACTGAGAGGAATACTAGAAGGCATGACACTGATGAGGACTCCGATACTGGTGTTGGCAGGAAAGATTCAAAAATTCTTGTGAGGAGATATAAGGATGCCAGAAGAGAGGTTGGTTATGCAACAGATGATAATGACAGCAGCAAAAGCAATGGCAGTGATAATTCTGACTACAGCAACAGTGGAAGTGATTCAGATGGTAGTCGTAGTGATCACTGGCTTGATAGGCATAATAAGAAGTTCAACAGGGACAAGGGAAGATATGAGGACAATAGTGAAAATGATGGTAAAGAAAAAGTATATAAGGACAAACAATCAAAGTATGAAGCTTTGAGGGAAAAGGAGAAAAATGAAAAGTTCAAGTCAAGGAGGGAGACTAAGAATGAGAAATACAAAAATGAAGATAGAACAGGGAAGAGGAAATTAGATGACTCGGGTGACATCAATCAACCAGAATCCAAATTGAGACGGTTGAAGTTGGGAAGTGAGGCAGAAACCAAACTTGAAAGTAAAGTTGACAATAGAGAATATAGGACTCACGGAAGTCAGAAGGAAGAGGATCATCTTCGTTTGACTGGTTCAAGGGATAAATTGAATCTTGAACATTATCGTAGTGAGCATAGAAGGTCATCTTGCCTCAAGGATGAAGAAGAGCATGGAAGCTTTAAAGAAGATAAAGTTATGGAAGAACGTTATAGCCGGCGGAAGCCAAGTGATAAAAAAGAAGAGCGTGGGAGGAGTAAACAAGGAAGGAATGGAGAAGATGAAGAGCGTAGATTTACTACGATTCGGTGTGGTGACAGCAAATTTGGTGACAGTTCTTGTGAAAGAGAGGTAAAGGTGGACCATGAAAGCAGAAGGTATGGAAGAGATGATGAGGCATATGGAAGCAAAAGAAGACATGAGAGGGATGAGGATGAGCATGGAAGTAGGAGGCACGCGAGAGAGGAGCAAATCCACAGAAGTCGAAGGCAAGGAAGGGATGAGGAAGAGCGAAGTAGTCAAAGGAAAGGGAGAGAGGGAGAGAGAGATTTTAAGAGGAGTAGGTATGAGAGAGATTCCCGATCAAGGGCAAGTAGGCATGACGACAGAGATGGTGATGATGATAGGTCAAGGCGATAGGCTAAGAGTTTTGGGACTAGCAACAGCAAGCTACTTGGTAAGTTGGTTAAAAATAACCAATAAGCTATTTCTCATTCTCTCAATAGTTGAACCATCAGTAATCTTAGAAATGCACGTTCTTTGAAAGTTACTATGATTGATTTATGAAGGAAATTCAAGTTGGCTTGGTTAAGTGCAGCTTCAATACTGAAATTTACTAATGTTGATTGAATGTGGTGGACTTTGCAGCGGCAATGATGAAGAAAGGAAAAAAAAAAGGCAGGCAAGTACCACCACCACTGTATGGGATGAAATGAGTTCGTGCAGATGGGGTTCTCGTTTTCATATGAAAAAGAGCTCTTCCGCAATTCTTAAGCTTACATTTGGGATTGTAAATTAGAGTTGTTACTTGCTTTGTGTTAATGTTTCAGGATGTAAATGGTATCCTTTTCATTTTGGATAGTTTTAGCTACGTGAAGGATGGCGCTTAGTATGTTGCTGATGTTATTTAGATAGCAAAAGTGAGTTTCGTTTATTATATTTGTTTGTGTTACTACATGATTGGTGTTCTGTGACTTTTAAGTATACATTTTAATGTGTCAGTTTCCATATTTTACCGTTGAAAGGTTGGGGCATTGGGCAGATCCATATTTCTGTTAGATTATGTTGCTTCATTAACCAAGATTGTTGCTAGCAATCACATATCATTAAGGTGGCAATATCATTCTTCTTTGTTTGGGACCCAATGTCTGATTTCCTTCCTATCCACATCCATCGGAATTAGGAATCCTTGATTTACCGAACGGGATAAAATTCAATGAGAAAATCAAAGGAAAGCTGTGAGCAAAATGATCATTAGAAGAGAATGCAGAGAGACCTGTTTTAAGAATCACATTTGGAACATTCTATTTTGTCAATTGATACTGCTCTGGTGGTTAAAATCGTATACATTGCCTCTATTGAATAACAATACAGCATGTACAAACAAAAACAAGCATCTTTCCTAAACTACAATCTGTTTTCCTTGCTCACCGGCCTTGATGGTGTGACAATGAAGGTCAGGCGCTGGGAAGAAATTCTGCTTCCAATTCACACAATGGCTGTTTTTATGGCCCCTTCGTTGTGAAAGAAATAATATTTTCAGGACCAAGGCCACCACTGTTGTGCATGTTGGAGAATCTTCTCAAGTTTATGCTGAAAGTATGGGTTAGCCTATCCAGTCCAGGTTTAGTACATGAAATTTATACCCAGACTAGGGTAGAAATTGGAATGGGCTATTATAGATATAATGTGAACTAATGCTCTAATATTCTTGGCAATGAATTCCTTCTTTTTGTTATGTTCTTGCTGAACATTTCTTCTGCTACCTAGACGTATGCTGCATGGACTTCAGACAATTACTTTGTCTCTTCTTAAAAAATATGAAAAAAAAAAAAAAGAAAAAGAAACGATAGCGTATCTTGTTGAACTTGTACAAAGTCAATTTTCTTTCTTTCTTCTTTTTTTTTTGTTTTGTTTTGTTTTTAATTCAGATGGTCCAAGCTGTTACGTTCTTTTTATCTAAACAAACTACCTAAAAGCTGCCACTCCTATGGCCATGGCTTGAATAATTCGACAAATAAGTATCTAGGTTTTGTTCACATTTATGATTTAGTAACATCAATCACACCTAAAAACCTATCATTTTTGTGTTCAAGAGCCTCTGAACCTTCGAACTGCAAAAATAAAATAAAAATAAAAAGGAATATGGGTCATAGACTTTCAAAAATGGACACAACAAGTCTAACTTCTTGTTTTTTTTTTTGTTTTTTTTTTTTTTTGGTTTTTTGTTTTTGTTTTTTTTTTTTGGGAGACACGAAAGTACTAACAAGCTTACACTAGAAGAAACTAATACAAGAAGACATGGAAGCAAATACAGTTAACCTTTTTTGTTGTTGAAAAGAATAATTTAACATTTTTAATTATTTATCTATTTATTTTTGAGGAAAAGATCTACATAAGGATGGAACCTTTCCATGAACAAAAAGTAAATTGTCCTTAAAAAGTTAACGTGTTTAATGGGATCATAAACCAACAAATGTCAAACATGATTGCACATTCATAAATCTTTTTTTTTTTTTTTTTTCAGAGAAGAAACAAAATCTATTAAAGAGAACAGCCAATAGTTTACATCCAGCAGTTACCAGTGGTAACAGAAGAAATCATAGTCATAAATAAGTGGTAAGTACATAAGGTAATAGGGAGGATTTCACAAACACCTCCACAATTTAGTTTATACGTAAGGTACTACTATTAACTTAAAAAGAGTGGAACTTAAGACCTCTAGAAACCTGAGTTGATGATACTAAGCCACTAAACCCAAAAACCATAGTTGTTAGATCGAGCTAATAAAAGCTAGCATTAATTCATGAAAGTCTTCTCCTTATCAATCTCAAACAGCATTTATTTTGTTTCGAAGAATTGATTTAAGAGTTAAATGTTTAATATCAGTGTTCTAGCAAAATAGCTGGTATTTAATGAACAATTAATCATAGGAGACAGCCTATAGGATGATAGCATATCTTTGAAACAGGCCTGTGCAATGTAGAGATGCACGATAAATGAAGAATTCTGTAGTTTCTTCTTTAGTGAACTCTGTAACTTTCACTGTGTTGAAGAATGAGTATATAAAAAGAAAAAAAAAATAGCATGTAAATAAGATCTTGAATAAGCCTTGAACTTTTAGAAAGACGATCAACCCAAATAATGAACAAACCTTGCAAGACAAAAGCTCAACAATGCAGTCTTTGTTGGGATTACCTGTAGATCCAAAACTGGAGCAAACTCAAAATCCAAAAAACTTCATTTTTAGCAGAGTGCACCTGCATGTAGCTGCAGTTGAAACTCAAAAAGTAAAGAGAAGTATTGTTATTTTTTAATTTAGGAAACCGCACACTTGTTATATGCAAATTGAACTGTATGCAAACCTCGCAGTCCATGAAATCATCACCAATTTAATGAGTTTATCACTAGATGAGATAGTAATGAACTCCCATTTAACAAACAAAGATTCTTCTTCTTGAAAGTGGATTTGGGAATTGGAAATCACCCTTGGCAAGATTATCAGATTTTTTTTCTCCCTTTTCGTTGTTCTTTTTGACATTTAGAAATTATAACGATAATAAAAAGAAAAAACTGGTAAACTAGAACTGCTGGGTAAAGTTGATGGTGCTTACACTAGCAAGAGAAGCAGTAAATAGCAGGAAGGAAAGAAGAAGAATAGGTACCCGTATGTGTTAGAATCAAATGATTCAAAAGTTGGAAAGGATTTTTATGTAGAACTGTTTCGATTCCTGATGGATGGCAGAGAAATTGACTGATCCGATGCCCATCACCATAATTAGGCAACTTCACTCTTTCTCTTCTTTTTGGCAGATAAATTTCCAATTTTTACATCAGAAGACTTGGTGGAACCAGCGTTGGTTATTTGAAGCTGTCTGACTCTAATGCAGCTGGAGAAGAAAATTAATCAACTACACAAATGGATTTGCTTTGAACAAGTGATATATTGTAGGACGAGAGTGAGAAGTACGATAGTAAGAACCTACCTTTGTCCAGGGAAGTGTAATGGATGGGCATGGCAGGTTTCTACAGCTGGAATTGGGTTTGAAGAAGGAGGGTAAGAGATCATGCCCTATACACCACAAATTATCGACCTCTTTGAGCCCTATCACCTCACAGCTCCAACATCAAGAATCACAACGGCCACTGCTATGTAAACTTTGACAATCAGAAACTCAAAATCCCAGAGGGAAGGGAAGCAACTCGATAATCTGAAAAGAATAATAATAATAATTGAATTGCATTCTTCAACCATCACCTTACGAATAGGTGCTAGGTGGGTGAGCATTATTAACACTATTCGCTCATGAGTGTGCCCGCAAGCTTCCGCTTCGCTTCTTCTTAGCTCAGGGGTTCTTCCTTATCCCCAACATGACCTGCCACTTGTTGTGAGGTAGCTTTGGGAGCTGAGCCTCTTTTCTTATAATTTCAATTGCAATCTTAAGGAACCATATGAGTGTCTTGTAATAAACATGAAAATGCCATATAAACCCATTTTTTGGGTTTTTCTTGTTTCTCAAAAACAAGATATTGTCAAAATATACCCATTTTTTGGGTTTTAAAATTTTAGATGCAGAAAACTATGCTCATATTTTATAATCAAATGCTGCACATTTAGGTCATCCTTAATTTTGGAAGCCCATTACCTTTCTTCATACATGTTCGAGCATAAACTAGCAAAATAGCATTTGAAAGAAAAAGACGAAGAAGAAGAATCATGCATGCTCAAACATAAACTAGCAAGAAGAAGAAGAAGAAGAAGGGAATAACTCCAACTCCAACAGCAGAAAAAGCTCTCCCAATTCATATTAATTGTTCTACAAAGAATCATGTTTGGCACACGGGGTGCAGCAATACAAAATAAACACTAGAAATTGATGCTAGACTCAGCCTAGCAAAAAACGAGAAAAGCCTATAACAAAAGGGACCATTGGATTCAAGACAAGCCATGTAACTACAAAAACAAACTGCAGTAACAGTACATATAATACACAAGGGAATAACTCCAAGCAGAAAAAGATCTTCCAATTCATATCCATTGTTCTAAAAAGAATCACATTTGGCGCACGGTCTGCAACAATACAAAATAAATACTAAAAGTTGATGCTACACTAAGCCTGACACATGTAAAACTATATTGTTCTTCACTCCTATGTAGGACACATATTTAGATATATAATTATATAGAAAACTTATCACTTCAGGCAGCTAGGCAACTGTGTCTATCTGCTTTAATTTGGATACATTGTCATGCAATTCACAGCCCTTGGTTTCAAAAGGAAAGAATACAACGGCAAGACCAGAAATCAACATCACAATCTCAAACAGAACAACCGCTACAGTTTGATGGCAACCCTGCACCAGCCCTACTGCCACAAGTGGACACAACATCCCACCAATTCTTCCCACAGAGCTCGCAACACCAACTCCAGTTGTTCTAACCAAGGTTGGATATATCTACAGATACAAACAACCAAAACAGTGAAATTTATTACTCACCCTCCTGCAATAAAGAATTCCACATGAATTGGATGTATGTTTCTTCTGAAACTGCCAAGATCAATCTTAAATAAGAAAGTGTGTTGGTGTTCTCACAGAAAACAAACTGGTTGTTTCCCTAACAAGAACTAAACATACACTACCTTAGATTGTATTCCTAACATAAGCTAGACAACTCGTATAGATATTCTTAACAAGTTGTTCAATGGTGTATAATGACACTTCATTCTTCTCATCTTCTTCGATCATTTACTCCTATTCATGCATCAGAGGGAAAGAAATATAAACTAACAACTACACAAAGTGTATATTAATTCGTATCACTAACCTCTGGAGCATAAATGTACACAATTGTGAAGGCTCCTGTAATGCATATGCGAGCTCCAAATAGAAGAACAGTGATCAAGCTCTCTGACTGATGGAATATCAATGGCAGAAGAAAAATACAAGATAAGAAGAACAGAGCTGACATTGAGAACTTTCGACCCATCCTGTCCACTGTTGCAGCTGCTATCAGAAGGCCAGGAAACTCTGGCAATGACATGGAATCAAATACCATAGTTGCAGGAAATCAATACGCATAGTGATATCTTTGGTTCGGAAAGTAGGATAGATAAAGACCGGCATATTAGTGCAAATGTTACCTGCAAAACTTGTGATAAAGACATCTTTGTAGGGGTTCATATTGATGGAATTCTCTGAATGCAATGCAGTTGCTGCACAGCGACTTCTATGGATGCCCAACTCAGAAGTTAGCAATACAAGGCCATAATATGAGAAGGCATCTCCAAAGAAAACCACCCAGAGGAGGAGAGTTGTTCGGAGTAATTTTGGTGAAAAGAGGATGAGGACTGAAGAAACAGAATCATTTTTAGAATCCATATTCTTAGAATTCACAGTTTTATTTGATCTGGGTGAGAGTAAATTAGTATCCTCTGATGGGTTTTCATTCAGCTCAACCATATGATCCGAAACAAGCATGCCAGGTGGCAGCTCAACCTTATTCATTTCGGCTACTTTTCGCAGAACAGCAAGCGCTTCAGTCATTCTACCTTTCAAACATAGGTACCTTGGTGATTCTGGTGTAACAGCATAAAAAACAAGCAGAACTAATGATGGCAAAGATGACAAAGCAAGTAGCCACCTCCAACCCAAAGTAGGCATGATAAACTGCATAAATCATGTCAAGGCCAAAAGGTTAAAGTGATACAAGTATTGTCTATATCAGTTCACTCGTCAGGATAAACTTAGATTGAGAAAGATTGGGCAGGTTACGAAGTTCACACAAAAAATAATAATTTCAATCTGGTATATGTCTTATCTTTAATCTTTAATTAATTACATACTACTAAAAAATTCATTATGATCACTTATGTATCATGTCTTATAAATTCTTTTGAAAGAAACAGAATGATTTTCATTAATGAGGCAAAAAAAATGCAGAATCTGGTTACCAGAGGTGAACCAAAAACCACTCCAACCACAAAACCAAAGTAATCCAAAACATCAACCAACATTCTGATAATCTATTTGTGCGCCAAGGACCACCCAAAAACTTTTACCTTTGAAGGAATAGATGCTTACCAAATATGATGAAAAAAAATTTGAGAAAAAACAAGATATAATGATATAAATACATGTGAAATTGAGTAGGTAGAGTTGTGGTATCTCACCAGGGGTGACAAATACATGCAATTATTCCAAACACAGGGCTAATTATTTCCTACATTTATGCATTTATCCCAATTTAACAACCAATCTGATATTTGATAACCTTTCACTAAATGTGAAGTGAACATCCATGTCCTCCCATAATTGCTCATCTGTTTTGGAGCAATTCTGAAAAATCCCACTCTTCCTTTCTTACCCGCACCATATTGTAGCAAAGAAAGCAATCAAACCTGCACCCTTCTCCTCCTTAGATAAGGATGCGTTATGATTTAAGGACAAGCAATCCTCCATCGAGGAAGGAGGAAAAAATTCCCTAACCCTAAGAAGGTGAACCATCTCTCCCACATATTTCAAGCCAAGGAGCGTTATGAAAAGATATGCTCCAGTTTGTTGTTCGCCTGCAAACAAAATGCGCAACAATGTGGAGAGAGAGATATAATATTAGAAGCCTTCTTTGCAGCATCTCTCCTGTGTTAAGTCTTTTATGTGCCAAGGTCCACTGAAATTTTTACTTTGGATGAAATATGCATAGGCCTAATATAATTAGCATGAAAAAATGTTGGGATTTGGCCTACAGGTAGGAGAGATAATAAGGAAGGATTTGCAGGTATATTTTTTCGATGGATCTAAAGACCATAGTATCAACAGCAGAGATGATGGTAGGAATTATGACAAAGATCATGACATAAATTATGCCCAAGATATGTGTCTTAATTGTGTATATATTCTTACCTAGAGTAGAATATCAATAATTAGTGCATTAGCTGTATGTTAGGGTAATTAGCTGTGTCTAGATTATTGCCTAAAATAGATTGTACAGAAATTCTTATTTAATAGAAAGAATCATCAAGGAAAGGGCATTCAGCCAATATACTCAAAAATTGACATGGTATCAAAGTCTCTCTCTTGACTGCATAGCTGAATATTTGTTTTTTTTTTTGTTTTTTTTTTTTTTTTTTTTTTTTTTGTTATCAGGGTTGATTAATTTGCAATCAACATCTTGGCTTTGAGATTCTTGGTCAATCAATTTTGTGGTTTCAGGCTTGCATTGAGATTATCTCTTGGATTTTAGTATCCATTGAAGCCCATATAGTGAACAATTTACGCTCATTTGGTATAGCTAAGGACATGTGGGATTATCTGAAGCACATATGTCATCAAGATAATCCTGCAAGACGAATTCAGCTTGAACTTGAGATTGGTAACTTTAGTCAAGGTAATCTCTCTATTGAGCAATATTATTTTGGATTTATTAATCTATGGAGAGACAATTCTTGTGTTATCTACTCTAAGGTACCTACGGAGGCCGTAGCCAGCCTTCAAAAGTCTCATGAAGTTAGCATGTGTGGTCAGTTCTTAATGAAACTGAGATCAGAATTCAAAGTTGCTTAGGGTAGATTGCTAAATAAAAATCTGGTTCCTTCTTTGGATGTGTGTCTTGGTGAATTGTTGTGTGAAGAATAGAGATTGGCTACACAATCTATTATAAGTGCATCTGGAGGAATAAAAGAAGGGAGGGAACAAATGCAGTGCCACAGCTGCAAGGAGTTTGGACATATTGTTTGAATTGTGCTAAGAAATTTTGCAATTACTACAAGCTGAATGGACATATTATCCAGGAATGTCCTACACTCCCAGAAAACATGCGAGACCAAGCTTTTCAAGCTGTTGTTTGAGATTCTGAAGTTATTGGTCCTACACCTACAACCACCAACCAAGTTGTCATTACTCCTAAAATGGTCTAACAGATGATTCCCACAGCATTTTCTGCCCTTGGACTTTAGGGCCAAGATAAGACAGTCTCTTCCTCTTGGTTTGTTGATTCTAGAGCATCCAATCATATGACTGGCTCACCTAATTCATTACAAAATTTG
The DNA here is from genome assembly GCA_030144865.1 of Tinospora cordifolia. NCBI lineage: Eukaryota > Viridiplantae > Streptophyta > Magnoliopsida > Ranunculales > Menispermaceae > Tinospora > Tinospora cordifolia. Next base: position 12,555 of record JAJIYU010011116.1, read on the forward strand.
CGACAGTATACTGGTAGACAAAGTATTGAGATTGCTAATGGTAGTCATCTTCCAATTACAGCCATTGGTGATATTGGACATTCTTTTGTCATGTTTTTGCCGCTCCTTAGTTGTCTGCTAGTTTAATTTCTATTGGTCAACTGGTGGACAATAATTGTACATTTCTCTTCTGATGGTTATCTTGTTTTAAAACAAGTGTTGGAAAAGGTAATCGCAACGGGGCCCCTAAAGTGGAAGAGTATTTTCGTTGCAATTTACTATTCCTAGAACTTTATCTTTAGCTTCTATGATTGTTGAAAATAAAGCTGAAGTCTCCCATAAATGATTAGTCCATCCAAATAATGTGATTTTATCTAATTTAATGAAGTGTGGTTTTCTTGTTAAAAAAGATCGGTGGTTTTCTTGCTAAACCCTAAACCCTAAATCCTAAAGTGGGAAGAGTATTTTCGTTGCAATTACTATTCCTAGAACTTTATCTTTAGCTTCTATGATTGTTGAAAATAAAGCTGAAGTCTCCCATAAATGAGTAGTCCATCCAAATAATGTGATTTTATCTAATTTAATGAAGTGTGGTTTTCTTGTTAAAAAAGATCGGTGTTCTACTCATGCCTTGTCTCTTGATTGTTCTACTTGTAAATTTGGGAAGAGTAAAATTTTATCTTTTTCTACTTATGTTAGTCACGCTAATGCATGTTTTGAGATTATTGATAGTGATGTTTGGGGCATTACTCCTGTCATTACACATGCGCGGTACAAATATTTTGTGACGTTCATTGATAACTATAGTCGTTTCACAGTGACATATTTTTTGGGCACCAAAGTTGAGGTATTTACTATTTTCTCAAACTTTTGTGGCTTATATTGAAACACAATTTTCCACCAATATTAAGATTTTACAGTCTGATAATGGTGATGAATCGTATCACATGACTTTTAAGCCTTTTTGTAACATAAAGGCATTATATCTCAATGATCATGCCCTTATACCCCTCATCAGAATGGGGTGGTTGGACGTAAAAACCGTCACTTGTTGAAAATGGTTCCAACATTACTCTTATAGTCTTCAGTGCCTTCTAAATTTTAGGTTGAAGCTCTGTCAACTGCAATGGATTTGATTAATTGTCTGCCTTCTCAACACTTGGACTTTGATTCTCTTTATTATTGTCTTTTTGGTGTGCATCCTGATTATGACATGCGACATATATTTGGCCATGTTTGTTTTGTTCACTTTGCCACTTCATGAGCATAATAAGCTTACAACTCAATTAGTTCAGTGTGCATTTATGGGTTATGGCACCACTCAAAAGGAAATTTTATGTTATGATGTTGTTGCTAATTGCTTGCGAATTTCTAGAAATATAATTTTCTTCGAGCATGAATACTATTTTTAGCAGCATGTTTTCCCTTCTGATAGTGTCCTCCTTCCTAGCTTTGATGATGTTTCTCCACCAACTGAGTGCCTTAAACATGACATTGTCTATCAATGATGAAGGCCCCAACATCACAAACCCTTCCCAACCCTGATCCCGTGCCTTCTCAAGTGGTTCCAAGTGGTTCTTCAACAATCTTCTCGTGTCAGTCAACCTCTTGATAGGTCTGGTTTCCTTGCCACTTTTGTTGATATTGCAGTTCCTCCCTATTATTCTCAGGCAACTAAACATGCATGTAGGGTAAAAGCTATGCAAGTAGAGCTTCGAGCTCTCCATGAGAATCATACTTGGGACATTGTTCCTTGTCCCAATGGTGCTAAGTCCATTAGTTGTGATGGGTCTATTCTATTAAGCTACAGTTGAATGGCTCAGTTGATAGATATAAAGCGAAGTTGGAGGCACTCGATAATAGACAAGAATATGGAACAAATTATGAGGAGACATTTGCACCTCTAGCAAAGATGACATGTGCCTTTTTCTAGCTATTGCTACTTCTAAGGGCTGGTCATTGTGACAAATGGATGTTAAGAATGTCTTTTTACATGGGAATATTAAAGAAGAAATTTATATGACTCCACCATCAAAGTTATTTTCTATACCTTCATCTAATGTTTGTAAGCTGAAACGGTCACGCTATGGTTTGAAATAGGTACCACGTGCTTGGTTTGATAAGTTTGTCCAAAGTTGGTATGATTCCTCTTTGCTTTTTTGCAAAACACCTAAAAGAAATGTTATGCTTCTGGTATTTGTTGATGATATTGTTATTACAGGAACTGACTCTAAACTGATTGCTCAGCTTCAAGTCCATGTTCAGAATTATTTTCTTTTTCTTTTTTTTTTCTTTTTTTTTTCTTTTTTTTTTCTGTCCCTTAAAGTATTTTTAAGGTCACAAGGTACATTCTACCTCAGCTGGTATTTTCTTACACCAACATAAATACATTAAGGAGTTAAAATTGCTTTGGAAGGTCTTCAAGATGGTTGTTCAGTTGACAATCCCTTGGAAGTGAATGTTAAATATTATCATGATGAGGGTGATTTTCTTTCTGATCCCTCTTTATATAGACAACTGGTGGCAGCCTAAACTGACTGTAACTCGGCCTGATATTTCCTTTGATGTTGAACAAGTTGGTCAATTTATGCAAGCACTAAGGCACCTTCAATTGGCAGTTGTTTGCCACATCGTTTGCTATTTGAAAGGCACTTCTGCCTGAGGTCTTTTCTTTCCAGCAGCCTCTCCCATTCGACCGATTGAATACAGTGATGTTGGTTAGGTTGGTTGTTCTGATAACAGATGTTCAGTTACTGGCTGGTGTGCGTTTATCAGTAACTCTCTCGTTCTTAGAAAGGCAAGAGGCCAGAGCAAGTGTTAAAGTCTTCTATTGAGTCTGAGTATCATGCTATGTCTGCATGTTCGAAAATTGTTCGAAAATTGTTCGAAAATTTTTCGAAAATTGTGTGGCTTCATGGATTGTTGAGTGCGCTTGGGTTTCCACAAATTAAGCCTACTCCACTCCATGCAAATAACACTAATGCTATCAAATTGTTGCTAACCCA
>JAJIYU010011117.1:0-15516 GCA_030144865.1 Tinospora cordifolia
GTATAAGTTAAATAATTTAATAATTATAAATGTTCAAGTTCTAGATTACTATTGCCAGTAAGTACACATTTTTATTAATTCACACCCCAAAATAAATGTTGGATGTAGCTTGATGATTTATTCATACAGATTTGAGAGTATCCAATGTCTTCATTAGTGGGGTTAAATTAGAAGCTGGAACTTTTGGAAATGCACGTATAACACTTTTTAAGAAGAAAATGGCTAGCTGCGGAACTTTCTTATTTATGATGTTTGAAATTTATTATTATCTTTTTTTTTTTTGGCAAAAAGAAAATAAATAGGAATATACAAAAACCAGAAACGAAAAACTAGAATGCAATCCAAGAAAGAATGGGAATCGATATCATTAAGGACAAAATGATCCCAAAATCAAAAAATTTTGGCGCTGATCAGGATGTTTTTAAAACCACGCCAACAGACCGCACTGATTTTTTATTTTATTTTTTTTACCTTTTCTTATTTTTTATGTTTTCTTTTTGTAATTATAATTTTATTTATTATTCATTTTTAAGAAAATAATAATGATTTTACCAAAGGATTGTTTTTTAGAAAATAATAGTAATTTTCTTTTTTTAATTAATAATTATTTATTCATTTATTTTGTAGTGTATTATTAATTATTAAATTTTAAAGTGTATTATTCATTATTTATTTATTTATTAATTAATCATAATATTGAGCTAATATATAAAATAAAATTTATGTATACAAATATATTTTTTAAAACTAATAAAAAATATAAAAAAGAGATAAAATAAATATTCTAAAAATATTTTTTTTTGAGTAAAAAAAATAAAATCAATAGGTTGACAAAAAAACTATTATTTAATACTAAAATTACTTTAAAATAAAATAAAATATGGAGTTAGAAGGGTTAAAAGATTGCTTAAGAAAGAAGCTGGGTTGAGATATCCCCGGCCCCTTCCTCGAACATTGAAGAGCCTTTCAAAGGACGATTCAGCATTTGCCAGCTCAAGATACAGGGGTAAACTTCTACTACTTTTATTCTGCAAACTGGATCTTTAAACATTGCAAATACCTGCGGAATTAACACAGATCGTTTTTCTAGAAAACTGCTCCATCGCCCTTTTCAAGACCTCAAAAAAGAATTCTGGCCACTACGGTATCTTTTGACGGGGAAAAAAGAGTCAAATCGCACAGCTCTAACATGTCAGATGACATCACATAAAACCCAGCTAACCTTCCAGCAATTTGCACTTTTCTTCCTACCAGCAAAACCAGAGATCAACCAGCTGCTTCTATCAACTGATCTGATGACAACCATTCTATAACCGAGCTTGAACCTGGATCGGAAAAATTACTAAAGCTAGAGGAACTTGCTTCTACACTTTCATATAAGCTATTGATGAAAGAAGTCACTTTAATACATAGATCTCGAGGAGACCACTTCATGTCAAAAACAGCACGATTTCTTTCCTTCCGCAATTTGCAAAGCCACATTGAAAACCATGACATGGACTAAGTGATGTTGTAAATTTTCTGAAAAGCTGGCATCCAAGAGGAGAGATAAGCCAAAAGGATCTTCAATATGTTTGTTTCAGAAGGACGACCCACGCTTGAATGTTCAAAAATTAGCCACACTGGTCACTGTAAATTTAGCAGGATAACTATAGTTGATTGAGACTAGAGTATTACTCAACAATGCCGTTCTAAGTAATTGTAACAATTCAAATCACTAAAATAGTTGAACCAAAAAAATTTATTCACAAATAATAAAAATGCTTTTAAAAAGCTCAAAGAGAAAAAAAATAATAAATCAATTTGCTATAATTTCTAGGATAAAAAATTTAGAAAATGGGATTCTTTATGTGTAGTCAAATCATGGCAGGTTATAATATCTATTTACACATTGTTAAATTGCATCTTTTAACCTTTGAACGCGATCTAGCAGTGTTGATCATTGCATCTCATCGTACACCATTGAATTGTATCATTTAAATTTTAATCACGATCTGACAATCTTGATCACAACGTGCTATTCACACGACATTTGATCATATAAATCCAATTACATATCATCTTATTAGACTAATATATTAATATGGGTATTATATGGATATTTTAGTCAATTATTATGCTAACCATAAGGCTACATAAGCCAAACGTTTCCTTTGTCTTGATTACTCATTTCTTTTATGAAAATCTTAATAAAGATGATTTTTCTTCTATCATGGTATCAGAGCGGGTATGGCGGCTGCTCGTGATAATAATAATTGTTAGTATATTTTTTCTTTGCGAGCAGAACGGGCGTAAACTACAAGATTGTTGTTACTGTTGCATTCGTGTTGCTGAAATCGTCGTTGTTCGGTCTTCTTCTGTGTTCTTCATTTCCAGAACGATAACATTGCAATTTTTTCTGTGTTCTTCTGTTGTTCGGTCTCCTCCTTCTACTATTTGGTCTTCCTCTTCTACTGTTCGGTGTTCTTCTTCTGCTATTTGGTCTTCTTCTTCTGCTGCAAACTTTGTTGTTCGGTTCTGCATCTGTTTGCTCTGTTTTTCTACCATCGTCCCTGCGCTCGTCTGTTGTCTGCTCACCATTGCTGCCGTGTTGTCTGTTCTGTTCTATTTTTGCTCTGTTTGTCTGGTTCACTTCGCTGCTTCTCCGTTTCATCTTGCTGCTGCTCGTCGCCTCGGTTCTTTCTGGTTCGTGTGCTGCTCGCCGTGATCTCTGGTTCGCATTCTGTCATTCCTACTCTGCTCACTTTTGGTCATCATCTCTGCCTGCTCACCGTGGTTCCTGGTTTCTCGTTCGCTTTGCTGCTTCTCTGTTTTCCATCTTGCTTCTCGTTCGCTTTCCTGGTTCCTGGTTTCATCTTGCTTCTCGTTTGTTGTTTCTTGTTCCTAGTTTCTCATTCGCTTTCCTGGTTTCTCGTTCGCTTTGCTGCTGCTCGTTGCACCGTCTCTGCTGCTCACTGCAGTGTACCTGCTGCTTGTTGCACCGTGATCTCTGGCAGTTCACCGTCTCTTCGTTGCACCGTCTCTTCGTTGCACCGTCTCTGCTACTCACCGTCTCTGCTTCTCATTCGCTTTGTAGGCATTGGGGTTGCAAAAACATTCTTATTAGAAGTCATACCAGCTTGGTGGCGTCAACAAGCACAATTAAATTAAATTTTTCTGGGAGGCTGTGAATTGCGTGCGCCAAGCTCAGTCCCCAGGCACTGTGTCTCACTATTCAGCATTATTGTTCTGCGTTATTTTTTCTTGTTTTGTGTGTTACTTGCCGTTGTGCATCTGCCACGGATTGAAAATTGTGAACCGTATTGACTGGTGATTACTGTTCATTAGCTATTATTGTGCCACTATTGAGATTTGATTCTCTGTTTGACAATTTTGGATCTACTTATTATTATGATGGGTAAACGAGATGACTCTCTTCAATCTATTAGTGTTCGATTGGATGGTCGGAACTATTCTTATTGGATTTATGTCATGAAGAATTTCTTGAAAGGCAAAAAGTTATGGGGTTACGTCATTGGCTCTTATACTAAGCCTATGGATCGGACTGATGAAAAATACATAGAGTTATTGGATATTTGGGATGCTAATAATTCAAAAATCATTACTTGGATCAATAACTATGTTGAGCAAACCATTAGCACTCAACTAGCAAAATTTGAGACTGCTCAAGATGTATGAGACTACTTAGCAAGGTTGTATACCCAATCTAACTTTGCTCAACAATATCAATTGAAAGTTGATATTCGTGTTGTTTGCCAAGGGACTATGAATATACAAGAGTTTTATAACACTATGCCAAATCTTTGGGATCAATTAGCCCTTACTGAATCTAGTGAACTTCAAGTCTTTGCTCCATACATCTCTTGTAGAGAAGAACAATGTCTTGTTCAATTTTTAATGGCTCTTCGGGATGATTTTGAAGGTCTTGGTGGTACAATTTTGCATCGTAATCCTCTTCCCTCAGTCGACTCTATGGTTATTGAACTTTAAGCTGAGGAGATTAGATTAAAGTCTCAAGCAGGCAAAAGACTTCTTCTCGTACCTGATCCTTCTATTTTGGCAGTCCCACGTCGGTCCTTCACCTCCTCACAAACCAAGCGACATGCTAAGGTTGGCCCTGATGAATGTAGCTTTTGCAAACAAAAAGGTCATTGGAAATCTCAGTGCCCTCAACTATTGTGCAAATCTTCTACTCAGCAATCACAACGTGGCTCTCAGTCCTCGCACACTAGCTCTAGTGGATCTGGTTCATCCTCATCTCCTTCTCCCAATTTGGTTGCACTTGTTGAACAGTTTCAGAAGTTTCTTACAGTTCAGCCTCATGCCATATCAACATCCTCATCTTTAGGTTTGTCCTCCTCTGAACCTTCAGGTATGTCATCATCTACATGGGTCTTTGATTCTAGTGCCTCTCATCACATGTTATGTGATCCTTCTTCATTTATTTCCTTGTCTCCTTCACCTAATTTATCTGTTATGACTGCTAGTGGCACACCTATGTCATCAACTGGTATTGGTCATGTTCTTACACCTTACCTATCTCTTTCTAATGTCTATTGCATTGCTAATCTCAAGTTGAATCTTATTTCTATTGGTCAACTATGTGATTATGGATATTCTGTTCACTTTTTTCCTACTTCTTGCTCCGTACAGGATCTTCATTCTTAGAAGCTGATTGGGACAAGCCGTAGGCATGGGGGATTATACATCTTGGAGCGGTTGAATGTTCTTGATGTAGCTGTTTTTAGTGTTGATTTGTCTTCTTTTTGTTTGAGTCATAATTCTTCTAACTTTTATTTATGACATTCTCGGTTAGGTTATATTTCTACTTTTCGTTTGCAATTTTTGGCCTCTAAAGGTACTTTAGGCAACCTAAAAGTTCATGACATTTCAAACTGTTGTGGTTGTAAATTGGCAAAATTTTCTGCCTTGCCTTTTCTTCACAGTACTTCAATATCTCTTGCACCCTTTAATTTTATTCATTTTGATGTTGGGGACCTGCCCCTGTTTCTACAAAAGGGGGGGTCTCACTATTATGTGTCTTTTATTGATGATTAGACTCGTTACTATTGGGTTTTTCTTATGAAACGTCGTTATGAATTCTTTAATATTTATGTTACCTTTCGCGCTCTAGTAAAAACTCAACACTCAGCTACCATTAAATGTTTTCGTTGTGACTTGGGTGGGGAATACAATTCTACTGAGTTTTCTAACCTACTTGCTTCTGATGAAACTATACATCAGTCGTCCTGCACTGACACTCCCCAACAAAATGGTGTTGCTGAGAGAAAACATCGACACATTGTTAAAACTGCTTGCTCCCTTCTTCTCTCTGCTACTGTCCCCAATGAGTTTTGGGGTGAACTGTACTTATAGTTGTTCATCTTATCAATAAAATTTCAATAGCTCAAACTTCTAGATTATCACCCTTTGAGAAGTTATATGGATGTGTTCCCGACTACTCTTTCTTACGAGTGTTTGGCTGTGCTTGTTTTGTCCTACGCCCACATAGTGACTGCAATAAGTTATCTTCCCGCTCAGCTCTTTGTGTTTTCCTTGGTTATTGTGATGGTCAAAAAGGCTATCGTTGTTTTGATCCTTCTACTAACAAATTATATGTTTCTCGTCATGTTTTTTTTCTTGAACACATTCTTTTCTTCTCTATTCCCTCTGCTGCTCCTAATGTTTCCAAATCTAACCTGATTCGAGTTGATCCATTTTCTGTTGATCCCATTGACATGCCTTCTGATGTAACCTCCTCTCCCGCAACTTCTTCTTCTTCACCTTGCGGGGATACTATACAACATACGGATGTCGATGTTCCATCATCTGTGGTTCCAGCTGCACCATCTTCAACTGTTCCCGATACTTCTCCCCTTCCTATGCCTTTTCAATCATCTAAATAGATTATTGTTCCTCGTGCATCCCGCTATACTCCACGTCTCCGTAAGTCCACTCACATGCCAGACTTCTTTTATAATTTTTATTCTCAATCTTTTTTCACTTTTTTGGTCTCTATTCATAATCTCTCTGAGCCCCTTTCCTATAAGGAGGTCGTTCTTGATCCTTTATGGCAACAGGCTGTGACTGAAGAACTCACTGCTCTTAACAAGACAACAACTTGGGATTTGGTTCCACTGCCACCTGGTAAAACCCCAGTTGGTTCTCGTTGGGTTTATAAGATCAAGACCAAGTCTGATGGTTCCATTGATCGTTACAAAGCACGGGTAGTTGCTAAAGGTTTCACCCAACAATATGGGATGGATTATGAGGAAACTTTTGCTCTAGCTGCAAAAATGACTACTGTATGCATTCTTCTTGCTGCTGCATCTTCTTGTCAATGGCATCTCTCTCAAATGGATGTCAAGAATGCCTTTTTACATGGGAATCTTAAAGAAGAAGTTTATATGACTCCTCCTTTAGGTGTTTCTCATGCCCCTGGTCATGTTTGCAAACTGAAGAAAGCTCTATATAGTCTCAAACAAGCTCTTCGCGCTTGGTTTGAAAAATTCTCTACAGTGATTGCTTCTTTTGACTTTACATCCAATGCTTTTGACTCTGCCTTATTTGTGCGCTCTACATCTGCGGGCCGCATCTTCCTACTTTTGTATGTTGATGACATGATTATTACGGGTAATGATTTACCTGGTATTACTGTATTAAAGTTGGAATTGACTCGTCACTTTGAGATGAAGGATTTAGGCACTCTTCGATATTTCCTAGGTATTGAAGTTGATTACAATCCTAAAGGCATCATTCTCTCTCAGTCTAAATATACTGGTGATATCATTCAACGTGCCCGTATGACAGATACTCGAACTGTTGACACTCCTATTGAGCAGAATGTTCGTTATTCATCCACAGGTGGTACACCTCTGCCTGATGCTTCTCTCTATCGTACTATTGTTGGCAGTTTGGTTTATTTAACCATTACTCGTCCCGATATTGCCTATGTTATCCATGTTGTCAGTCAATTTGTTGGTTCACCCACTACTACTCATTGGGGTGTTGTTCTTCGTATTCTTCGTTATCTTCATGGTACTATGTATCAAAGTTTGCTCTTTTCCTCATCTTCTTCCTTGGAGCTTCATGCCTATTCTGATGCTAAGTGGGCTAGTGATCCTATCGATCGCAAATCAGTTACTGGTTTCTGCATTTTCTTAGGTGATTCTTTGATTTTTTGGAAGAGCAAAAAACAATCTGTTGTTTCACGGTCTTCCACTGAAGCTGAATATCATGCTATGGCTTCTACTACTGCAAAGATTATCTGGTTACGACGATTACTTCTCGATATGGGCATTTCCATTGCTTCTCCTACTCCTATGTATTGTGACAATCAGAGTGCCATTCAGATCGCTTACAATTCAGTGTTTCATGAGCAAACAAAGCATATTGAGATTGACTGTCACTTCACACGTCATCACTTGCAGACCAATACCATTACCTTGCCCTTTGTGCCCTCCTCATTGCAGCTTACAGATCTCCTTACCAAATCGCACTCTATTCAGCGATTTCGCTTTCTTGTTGGCAAACTCTCGATGCTAGTTCCACCACCATCTTGAGTTTGAGGGAGGATATTAGACTAATATATTAATATGGGTATTATATGGGTATTTTAGTTAATATGGGTATTTTAGTCAATTATTACTCTAACCATAAGGTTATATAAGCCAAACGTTTCCTTTGTTTTGATTGCTCATTTCTTTTATGAAAACCCTAATAAAGATGATTTTCTTCTATCACATCTAACGGTCCTAATAGGCACACCCATATTTCTACTATTAGATCTAGATTCATCAAATCAAGATCTCACACCTCATCCCACAATTTATTGAATCTAAACATCTTCGATCCTAACTCTATCATGCAATCTCGATCATTCAATCTACCTTAATCTCTAAAAATTCAAAGCTCCTTAGCACGTTGTGACAATAACCATGTACAAAGTGCAAAGTGTTGTGCGCTCTAATGCCTAAACACCATTTTGCCTTACACACATGCATGCACATGGCACAATCCGTGTGCCACGTGTCGCATGTGCACACGTGTACGAGGTGATACAAAGCATCACCCTTGGGCTTCCTTGTGCGTAGTGTAAGCTAAAAATTCAAGACTTTAACTCCTTCACTTATAAACTATATTTAATTTTTTTTTTTGTTTTTAATATGAAACTAAACAAATTTTTAAATAAAACATATATTTTCACGTTACCAAATAAGCATCTTTGCAAATAAATTTTGATTCATATACTTATTAATTTAATTAAATAAGTTTATCATGTCAATCTCCAAGCATTAAAGATGATGAATCTTTTTGGTCCCATTAAAAATGTTTATGGAACTTATTAGTTTTAGAGTCACATTAGTGCCATGGAATAATGATAAATAAATAAGGTCAAGTGCATTATTTAAATTTTAAGTAATATAAAAAAAGGAGGCATGGAAATTGTTTGTGCAGTTCAACCAACGCTTACGTTTATGGGGCTTAGCCTAGAGCAAAGAATTTCACTTTAATCAAATGTGTATAACTACTATACAATTGTTGCAACAGGACCAACACGGTGACCTTCATACTAATGTCTACTCTTTGCAATAAGGATCAAAATAAAATCCAAACGAACACCTCTAGTCTCTAAGGTTGCTTTTAGACTCTAACACTCTTATCAGCTACCATTGACCTTCAACCATGCTGCAATAAATCAAAATAATTACTCTAAAGCCTACAACCTCACTTTTTACAAGATCACTCACAAAAACTTAATAAAAAATAATAAACGCTCACACTCAATTGCAAAGGACTCTAAATAATAGATTGACAAATTTTCACGTCCTTGAGTGATGGTTAAGCCTTTGGAGAACTTTCAAATTTATGAGCTCACATGCTGAAAACTTTACATATAAACAAGTTTTTCTAGGCTAACTGTGTGATGCAGTATTATGCAGAGCAAGTTGGAATGTTTCTATACAAGGTTGAATTCTTCTAGAAACCTTTAATCTTTTCATGATTAACAAGTTACACGAATAGAATGGAAAGAATCCGATGAAAATAAACATCTTAGTCCATTTTAAAAAAGAAAGACTTGTCAAAGAGAGTTGGAAAGAGGTTCCACATATGAATTATGAGAGAGAAAGAATATTTTGTATCACTCACGTATTCATAAATGATCTAGATTTCTAAAATTTAGATTTCAAAAATCTTAAATTAGAAGCTTGCTAAAAAAAAATTAGAACCTTTATTGAATGATAAATATCAATATTTTTAAACATGTAAAAGATAATATATCAAAAATTATTAAATTGTTTTCAAATACAGTTAGCATGCACCATTAGCATCATGTCAACTTAAAGTACCACGTCACAATGTCACATCACACGTGATGTGACATTTTCTAATAAAACTCACTTAAATATTTAGTTAAATATAAAAAAAATAATAATCTTAAGATAATTTTTTTCAACAATCCTCCTGGTAAATAGAAATTAGATCATTTTATACTTTTACACTTTATCACAATATTAACATTGAAAAAATAGATGTCCAGAACTTTGTTTAGGAGAGTTTAATTATCCAGCAATCTCTATGCGAAGATTTTACTTATTCTAGATGGCAAAGAAGTTTCCTCCAATCATGAGAATTAAGGCTGGTTGGACTTCATTTTCCTGAGGAAAATTGGCCTTGGCATTTACCGTCAAAAATTCCACTCTTTATTGATCTATAGCTACGTTGTACCCCGGAGATACAGTATACTCCGCTCATTTGGCATGGAACCACACGCTCCTTTCTTCATTCACTAAAGGAGAGAGGAACGGTTTGAATCAGACGAGCATTGTCTGCGTTAAAATTTGAATGGTTATGTTCTACTTTCCAACTTTTCTCGTCTTCGTTAACCTAACCACTTCCAAAGTTGAATTTGATAAAGGGGATATGATTTGAAATTTATGGGTCTAGGTATCCATTCATCTTACCATATATTTATTCCTACTCCTTTTTCTATTCTCCGGTACCATCCAGAAGAGAAAAGTTTTCTTCCTAGAAGTTTCCTTCATCAAAATTTGACAGATCTGACTGGTTACAGATACGCCAATACTGTTTTGCCAACAATGCCATATTAAATGATTCCTAAGTTTCTAAAACCTAGACCTCCTTCATCTTTCAATTTACAGAAAGATTTCCATTCACACCTATAGATTTTCCTACTTCATTCTTTAGATCCCCATGCCACCAAAACCTGGCTTATCAGAAAAATAGAATTCAGAAAGAAATATCATAAAAACAGAGTTCAAAAAGAAAACTTTCCATTAATTTTCATTTACAGCAACCTTAGCTATTTATACTAGAGGTTGTTATCAATTAATTACAGTTACAACCATGGTTAGAACAAGTAACCAGCTTAATCAAAACTAATCATAGTTAGCTAACAGATAACAATTGACTAACGAATAATAATATGATCTGATAACCCCCCTCGAGCTAGAGCATATATATTACAAATGCCCAACTTGGAAATGGCAGAAGAAAAAACTGGAAAAGATAATGATTTTGTAAAACAATCGGCCAACTGATTTGAAGAAGATAGAGGCAGCAAGTGAATAAGACCAGCTTGGAGTTTTTCACGAACCAAATAACAGTCCAAATCAATGTGTTTTGTCCGTACATGAAAAATAGGATTGTGTGCTATGTGAATTGCAGATTGATTGTCACAATACAAGAGAGCTGGTGAAGAATGCATAATACCAAAGTCTTCTAATATGAAAGTTAACCACTACTCCTCACAAGCAAGAGTAGCCAAGGCCCTGTATTCAGCTTCTGAAGAAGAGCGTGAAACTGTACTTTGCTTCTTTGATTTCCAAAAAACTAAATTATCCCCAAGAAAAACACAAAGGCCAGAAATAGACCTTCTAGTATCTGGACAAGAAGCCCAACCAGAATCAGAGAAGCCTTTCAACTGTAGTGAGGAAGTGGAAGAGAAAAATAAACCATGTCCTAGTTGGCCCTTCAAATATCATAGTACACGATGAGCAGCTTGCATATGCAAAGAAGTAGGAACATCAAGAAATTGGGAAAGTTGCTGAACTGCAAAAAATATGTCTGGACAAGTATTACAAAGATACAACAGTTTGCCAACTAAAACTCTGTAAGTAGAGACATTGTCCAATTTATCACCAACACCCTTTTGAAGTTTTTGACTAGAAACCATAGGAGTAACAGCAGGTTTACAGTTTACAAAACCAGTATCTTCAAGCAAATCAAGAACATATTTGTGCTAACATAAATGAATACTAGATTTTGATCTTGCAATCTCAAACCCAAGAAAAAACTTCAATTGGCCAAGGTCTTTGATCTTGAATTCCTTGTGGAGAAAAGTTTTAACTTCTTGTATCAAAGACATATCATTTGAAGCAAGAACAACATCATCGACATACACCAACAAGGCAATAAAAGAAGAACCAGACACTTTGGTGAACAATGAATTATCAGCAGCAGACTGTTTAAACTGAAGTGATAAAAGAGCTTCAGTCAATTTTGCATACCACTGTCTGCTGGCCTGTTTAAGACCATATAAAGATTTACGAAGTTTGCAAACCTTGGAGGAACCAGAAACTTGAAAACCTGGAGGAATTTCCATGTATACTTCCTCATTCAAGTTACCATGTAAGAAGGCATTGTTAATATCAAGCTGATACAAATGCCAATTTTTGCACACAACAACAGCTAGCAAAGTCCTGATTGTTGTCATCTTTGCAACAGGAGAGAAAGTTTAAAAATAATCGATCCCATTCTGCTGTGTATAGCCTTTAGCAACTAGTCTAGCCTTGTGCCTTTCAATCGAACCATCAGAATTAAACTTAGTTCGAAACACCCATTTGCAACCAATTGGATGTTTATTTGGAGGAAGATCAGTAATGATCCAGGTATTTTTTTGTTGCAAAGCATTGATTTCAAGCTGCATTGCATCTTTCCAATATTTATGCTTTACTGCTTCATTGTAAATTTTAGGATCTTTGGTCTTTGTTAATGTGGCAGCAAAAATTCTATGTTTTTCAGAAAGTCGAATGAGAGAATGTGTATTTGAGATGGGATGAGGGTGTGATATTGCAAGAACAGGGTTTGGTTTGAGATTAGTCAAGGAATATTGGTAATTTTGCAAGTAAGAAGGAGTAGAAATTTGTCTAGAAGAATGTCTAGTAATAATAGGTGCTGGAACTGTTGTATTATTATCAATTAAATCATGATTGGAAAGAATAGAAGAAGGCAAAGATGAATTTTGAGTAGAATGATAAGAAGAAACATCAGCCAAAGGGACATTATAAGTGGTTGGTAAGACAAAATCTGAATTAGAAAAAATATGATGAAAAACAGGATTAGTAAAAAAGGGAAATACATGTTCATAGAAATGAACATTTCGAGAAATGAAGACATGTTTAGAGTCCAAGTTATATAGCTTGAAACCTTTGGTGTGAGGAGGAAAACCAAGGTATACACAAGCATCAGCTCTGCTGTCAAACTTTGATCGATTATGATCAATAGTAGATGCATAAGAAAGACATCCAAAAACTTTGAGATTGTCAAAAGAAGGATTAGTATTGAACAAAATCTGATAAGGAGATTTATTGGAGACAAGTGGAGAAGGTATTCGATTAATAAGAAATACTGCATGAGCTACACAATCAGACCAAAATCTGATAGGTAATTGAGAATGGAATTTAAGTGATCTAGCAACATTAAGAATATGTTGATGTTTTCTTTCGACAACTGAGTTTTGTTGTGGAGTGTAAAGACAAATGGTTTGATGAATGATGCCTCGAAAAGCATAAAAATCAGGCATGTTAAATTCAAGCCCATTATCACTTCGTATACACTTTATTTTAACAGAAAATTGAGTTTCAATAAGAAAACAAAAATTCTGTATTAGCTGTTTAGTTTCAGCTTTGGATTTCATGAAATAAATCCATGTGAAATGACTTTTGTCATCAACAATGGCCAAGAAATACTTATGACCATAAAGAGAAACAATGCTAGATGGCCCCCAAATGTCAACATGAACAAGATCAAAACAATGAGAAAAAACATAATTACTAACAAGGAAAAACAATTTTCTTTGCTTTGTTAAATGACATACATGACAATGGGAAAAAGAAGGTAAAGTAATGCTATGATCAAGGCTTTGCAAGAGTTTTAGTCTTGCATTAGACATATGTCCCAATCTAAAATGCCAAAGATTATTTTCATTTGGCTTATTTTGAGTACAAACAGATATTGAAGAATCTGAAAAGGAATTATTACATTTGGAATTTGAAATTGAAGGACAAACGAGGTGATACAATCCATTGATCATCTTAGCTAATCCAATCATCTTCGAAGTGTGAAGATCCTGGATAAAACAAAGATTATGATAAAAAAGAATTGAGTAAGGATACTGAAATGTTAATTTGCTAGCAGAAATTAGATTGAAAGAAAAATGAGGTATATAAAGAACATCATGACGTATAAAATTTTTAGAAAATACAACAGTTCCAGTATATGTAACTGAAATTCTTTGATTATTAGGCAAAGAAACTTGTGCATTTGAAATTGGTTTATATGTCTCAAATAAGGTTAGATCACAAACAATGTGATCAGTTGCTCCAGTATCCAAGATCCATAAATTCTTATGGTTATTATTATGAAGCAGTAAAGAATTAGTAGTGAAAGATTCATTTATACCTGGATCTTCTCCAAGTGAGGAGAAGTTTGTTGTCATTTGATTGACTTGAGCATCACTAGATGTTATATTTGAAACATTTGCTTGTTGCAACAGAGAAAGAAGTTGTTGATATTGTTCTTGAGTAATAACAGGAACAAATGAAGAAGTAGTAGATTGAGTAAACGTAGCAGGATCATTAGCAGCAGTTTCAGAATTATCAACACCAACAAATATTTGATTTGCTTGAGCATTCACGTACTTATGTTTATGTTCGTAACCTGGTCGATATCCATGCTTCTTGTAACAGACGTCAATGGTGTGACCAGTGAGATTGTAGAATGAACAAACTGGTTTAGAACCATTGTTCTGAAGCTTGCGTGATCCTTGATTACAATTACTATTAGATTGCTTGAAAGACTGATTTGAAGATTGAGTAAAAAATACAGCACGTTCAATTGATCTTGAAACTGCTTGACTGAATTGTCTTTCATGTTGCAGAACTAGCGAGAAGAGTTTATTGATATTAGGCATTAGATCCATTAACAATACCTGAGATCTTACAGTGGCGAAGTTTTCGTTTAAACCTTTCAAGAATCTGATGGAATGATCTTCTTCATAATGTTTCTTCACAGTTTTGGGAGGAGAACAAGTACATTGAGGAATACAAATACAGTGTGGTATTGGTCTCAAAGTGATGTACTCATCCCATAGAATCTTCAATTGTGTAAAATACTCTGTTACAGACAATGAACTTTGCTTGAAATTCAAAATCTCTTCTTGCAAATCAGCTATTCGTATTGCATCTCCATGCGAGAATCGATCATAAAGATCTATCCATACATCAGCAGCATTATTGATCCATAAAATGCTCTTTGCAATTGAATCAGAAACAGATCGAACAATCCAAGAATATACCATTGTATTTCATCTTTCCCAGGCTGAATAAGTTTGATCATCCCTTGCAGGAACAGGAATGCTTCCATCAACAAATTTCAGCTTATTCTTTGACAGCAAAGCAATTCTCATGGATCTATACCAAAACTGATAATTTGATCCAGCAAGAACCGGTGAAACAAGAACCAATGAAGGATTTTCATTGGGATGAAGATAGTAAGGACTATCTTCAGGTCTATGTTGATGCCATTGATGAAAACTCAACTTGTGATTCAGCCATGAATCAGGAACAAGAGGAATAGAAAATCTCTGATACCATATCAGAAAAACAAAATTCAAAAAGAAATATTAGAAAAACAGAGTTCAGAAAGAAAACTTTCCATTGATTTTCATTTACAGCAACCTTAGCTATTTATACTAGAGGTTGTTATCAATTAATTACAGTTACAACTATGGTTAGAACAAGTAACCAGCTTAATCAAAACTAATCATAGTTAGCTAACAGATAACAATTAACTAACGAATAATAATATGATCTGATATGGCTAACAAAGATGAGAACTTAAACAAAATTATCTTTGGCACCTTAAGACATGTAAGTTGGAATCCTACCCACTTCTTTGATTAGGACTTCTTTGCCTGCTTGGGAAAGAAGATGTTCCTCCCAACCTAAGGATGTTTTTTTTTTTAATTTTAACCCACATGGTGGCAATTTTTTCTTTTCTTTTATTTTTTTATTTTTTTATTTTTTATTCTAAAGCTTAACTCTATATTAGTCCCTAAGTATCTCCCTACATTACTGGCAGAGTTAATGTTTAGAACTCTAGAAAGAAAAAGTTGGATTTTTATATTAGTTAGATACATTTGATATATAATTCTCTACTTTTATTAAAAAAATAAAAATGAAGAATACCTAACCCTTCTTCTCCACTATGTTT
>JAJIYU010011118.1:0-15519 GCA_030144865.1 Tinospora cordifolia
CCACTAACCCTGTAGTCTTCCACCGCTTCATTTGCTATCAAGATAGCATGTGTTATTTGTCTGTTTTTGAAAAATGCCATTTAATGCTCACTCACTGTGTTAGGAAGGACCAAGAAACTCCATCTCACCGAGTTATAGGCCTTCGCCAGATCCACCTTTAATAATAGATCTTCCTTTCCACTAACCCTGTTGTCTTCCACCGCTTCATTTGCTATCGAGATAGCATGTGTTATTTGTCTGTTTTTGAAAAATGCCATTTAATGCTCACTCACTGTGTTAGGAAGGACCAAGAAACTCTATCTCACCGAGTTATAGGCCTTCGCCAGATCCACCTTTAATAATAGACCTTCCTTTCCACTAACCCTGTAGTCTTCCACCGCTTCATTTGCTATCAAGATAGCATGTGTTATTTGTCTGTTTTTGAAAAATGCCATTTAATGCTCACTCACTGTGTTAGGAAGGACCTCCCTAAGTTTGTTTGTCAGTGTTTTTGTAATGAATTTATACAGGCTAGTGGTTAGGCTGATGAGACCGTAATCCTCCACCCGTATTGAATTTGTTTTCTTTGGAATGAGGCATATATATGTCTCATTCACTTTCCTGTTGATAATAGCATCTCTATGGAACTCTTTCAAACAAGCCAAGATATCATGTTTGACTGTTCCTCAGGCTTGCTAAAGGAAGACCATTGTGAAGCCATCGGATTCTAGAGCTTTATTTTCATCACAACTAAAAATAGCCGCCTTGATCTCCTCCTCTTCAAAATCTCTTTCTAAACATTTGCTTTTTTCGTTATAAATTTTCTGCCATTGAAGACCTTCAATTGCCCATTTAATAGATGTTGGTTTCGTAAGCAATCCGACAAAGTACTGTGTAATCAATTTTTGAATTTCATCCTCAGATTCAACTAGGTGCCCTGCATTATCTTCCAACTTCGTGATGGTAGCTTGGGACTTTCGAAGAGAGAGGACCCTGTGGAAAAACTTAGTATCCACGTCGCCTTCTTTCGCCCATTTTAGCTTAGCCCTCTATCTATACTTTCGTTCCTTCTTGCATTCGAGAAACTGAATTTCCTCGATCACCTTCTTCCTCTGTTCCAAAAGGTCAGAATTTTCCTCATCTCCAATCTCTTATCCACAGTGTTAAGTAGAGCCTTTAATTTTGATTCTTTGTCATCTTCATTAGCCACTTGTCCCTTAGTCCAGTTTTTAAATTTTCCTTGTAGATTTTGAACCTTCAGCATTACTCTGTATCTTTCCCATCCTTGATGTTGGTCTACCTCCCATTCCTTTGGCACCATATCTTTAATTTTAGGTTGCTGAAGCCATACATTTTCAAATCAATAGGGGGCAGGTGCCAGGGTTCCTAATCTACTTCTTTCTCCACCTTTTTGCGCCCGTTGATATATCTTTAGTGTGAGCCGATTCATATCTTGTCCAATTTGTGGGCCTGCCTCATGTGTGTGATGGTGCCCCACCTCATGTGTCTTGTCTTGGTGCCCATCAATTCGCTATCCTTGAATCGGAATTTGGTCTTCCGGTCCACGGTGTCTTACATGGGCTAGAATTTTAATCCAACCCCCTTGACCCATATCTGCAAATTGCTTGGTTTGGCCTAGCCCAAGTTCTTGATTTCCTTTCGTCGGTTAGTGAATCCTCCACTGTAGTTTGCCACCTTGTCAGTATCCATTGGTCGGCACCCATTGATGCTTCCATCTTTTCGTTCTTGCCTGCTGCCTGACCAAAGTGTCCTTGTCCTGTTAGCCTTACGTCATTGTCCTTGATTGTTGCTTCTTCGTCGTCGTTGCTCGAGATGTCAACTTTCGATTGTCGTCGGTCATCGTATCTCCATTTTTCGGTGTTCATCAACCCTTCGCGGTGGTTTCCGACGAGCTGATTTAGTAGTTGCTATTGCAATTCTTTAATTTCTACCCCCAATTTCTCTTCACCTCGACTAGCCGCAACTCTTGAACTCTAGTATCATCATAGATTTAGAACTCCTTAGGAAGGAACCCTGACTTATGACCTCTTAGTTTCAGGAATGCCAATTCCATTGAAGCTGAGGAGCTGGTTATCTGTGCAATATCCAATAGCCCATCGCATGCCTCACCAATCTTTCCGAAAGTGTAAATATTCCAAATTTTCAACCGGATTCCTTCAATCCCTATCCAGCTGCTTCGACATGCAACCTGAACATCCCTTTTAGCTATTTCCTCATTCCATTCTTCTATATAGAGCATTTTGAGCGAGAAAATACCAGACTCTACTAGGTGGGTTCTATATAAAATAATGGCATTTACTACTACTTTGACCCACTTGTTTTTTAATTAAACGTCCTTTCTCTTTTTAGTAACTAGTAACTAGCACTTTTGGTTTACATTGCTTTTGGTTGTATGTGCTTCGTCGTTTTCTACAGTTGACCAGTGTCCATCCATCACTGTCTGACTCCTTGTTATGTAGTAGAATATTCCTCCATGTTGTTTTTCTCACATGTTGATCCTCAATGGTCGTCTTTCTTGGTAGATAGTTGTATCCTCAGTTACTAGTCGTGTTCCATTGTCTTCCATCCTTTGTCTTACCCGTTCTCGTCTTTGTCTTCCTTTGTCTCCTTGAACTGGGGTCCCCGTGCTTGTTTCGCAGTGTTCTATTCTCTGGTAAGCTCCTATTGTACTATGATCTTCTTTCCCCGTTGGACCTTTGTTCTCTGTTCGTTCGTTGTTCGCCATTCGCCATCGGTTTGAAAGAACTTAAGTTTTGTGACAAGCAAGTAACTCGAAAAAATTCAACCCCAATTTAGAATTTTAAGTTTCTCTTTCCATAACATTTTGAATGTCCTTGAATCACTATGGAGCATGATTCAACTACTTAAAAATAATGGTACATCATCAATGACTGCTTGAGAAATGAAATCGCAAATTTTATGAAGCCATCTAAACTTTTTAATGATCCATGGTAATATTTTTGTGGACCAAACTCATGTTCTTTCATCTTGGTTGTAGTCTAGGAATATTTTAAGCTTGCGCACTTCAATTTCACCAATTTTATGTCCTCCATCCAATTTCCATATTGCTAGCCGAGGAGTGTATAAATCCCTCATTATAAACCAAGGACTCATACAAGCTTAATGCTTCTCTAAGGCCATTGCAAATGGTCACTTGTCTTTAGTATTTTCTAAAATTGTAGTTCAAAATGAACTAACTAATTGGAGGCCTTACATATTACGACAAGCACTAAATTTGAGTCCACTTGCATGTAAATTCTACCGATAGCAATAGAATCATGATTGTGGATGAATGTTACAACTTCTAGCTAGATGGCTTAGCAATGTGAATGGGTTTATCTTCTTGTCTTTTGTCTTAAGCATGACCTCAGCAATGGTCTTTGTTTTTAATGATAGTGTTGGCTTCATCTTTTACCGAGAAGGCATAGATCTTCGATTTTCCAACACATTTATACATTAAGATATTGTGTAGGTGTCTTTACCATTTGCCCCATGCAACAGTTCACTTGTTTGTATCTTCCTTGGTCCAAGGTTAACTTTTAGATGGTTCTATCAAATGGGGAGAATTATTTATAGGTGAACCAGGCAGACAAACCCAAACAAGCATTGCGAATAAGTCAATCATTATTGATTCCTTTCTCATACTTACAAGTTTCAACAACAACAAAAAGAGGACCCTGGCTTGACGATCCCCTTTTGCATCCATAGTGGTCAAAGGTCTAAATAGTTTGATGACAACGACGAAGAAAGCTTCTTTAGTGAATGGTTTTAGGGAGGCAAAAAGGGGGTTGATGTGTCTCATTTAAAATATGTAGATGACAATATCATCTTCCTAGATAGGGATAGTGGTACTGTTTGTTCTGCTTTGAAGTGTTGCCCTGCTTTTGCCTGTCTGGGGGCAAAAGGTGAATATAGTTAATTGTAGGATCATCAAGATCAATGCAATTGGCTGACCTTGTGGCTTTTAACTAATGAAGGAGGGTGCTCCATGGCTAATGAACTATTTGGGGTTGTTTTTAGGGGGATGCGAACTTGCAAAAATTTTTAGGTCTTTCTGAACTCCATATCTCAAAGGTTGGATGGGTGAAGGAGAAGGTTTTGTCTAAACATGGGAGATCGACCTTCATTCTATTCTCTTTCTTAGCTATCATGATGTTCTTCCTTGTCTAAGTTTTGTAAGAAGATTATCGTGGCTTTGAAAAGATAATGATGGGGCTTCCTTTGGAGTTGAAAACATGCAGAGAAATTGTGGACTGTAGTCAAATGGGACACAATCTAGGAATTGCTAGATAAGGGTAGTCTAGGATAGGGACTACCGTAAGGAGAAACATGCGCCTTTGGAGAATGGATCAGGCGATACATGAGTTGTGGGTTAGAGTATGAGTGGCAGAAGTGGATGCTTCTTTGGTCCAGCACCCATCAAGCTCCTCTCTTTCGAGTAATTTTCACTTCCTTAGGGCCTTAACACTCGAGGAAAAACAGATGTCTCCTCTCTTTTCTTGTCTCCATAATTTCTCTATTTGTAACTCTACTGATTAATTGGAGTAGTCATTGGAATAATTAGGGCAACTTTCATGCAAATCTTTCTTCCCACTTTATTTTCGTAGCACTCTCCTTCCCCTTTGTGAACCATATTTGGAAGGCTTTTGTCACATCTAAAGTTAAGTTAGCTTTTGACCCATCAAAGGATGAACTCTCATGTCATGCTGCAAAGAAGGAACTTAAATTTGTTCATCTCTCCTCATTGGTCTATTTTATGCTGGCAAGAGTGTTGAAAGTGCATATTACATCTCTATGTCTTATGACTTATAGTAGAGATACATGGAACAAATTTTTTACCTTTTTTGGAGGGCGATTCTTGTGTTTCTCATCTGTTCAGGAATGTCTTACCGTGAGTCATCTTAGCTGATCTTCTTGCCAGTTAAGGGAGGCAAGTGTGGTACCTAATCTTTCCACAGTGCAGGGACTATGGTTGGAACATAACTATTGGACTTCTAATAACCTTACAAGAGACACATTACACGGGAGTCCATTAGACTTTTTACTAGTTCCTAGATGTTTGCGTCTAAGTGGAATAATGGGTTTTCTTTATTAGATTGGATTTTGGGATGGGATTGGTACATTCCCTCAAGCAACTGGGGGATCGCTATATCATGTAGCAGTTACGTTTGGTTCTATCTTTATGTTGTACTGTACTTATTTATCTATAATTAAATTTTTTGTTGAGATATTCCCAAATCTTTTACAATCCTGTCACACTTCACAATTGGCCAATCTCTTCATCTCTAACCAATTCTCCTAGCAACAAACAAAGTAGTCTATCGTGGAACCTCCACTTAGGACACTAACCAATGCAGACGTAGAAGAGATTGCACAACTATGAGATATGTTATATGTCTGCTTGTCTCATGCACCTGATCTAATCCTATGGTCCTTAAGTCTTACATGTAGGTCTTACTTCTCTTTCCTATCATCCCATCTATAGCCAAGCCCATTCCTGTCAGCATCTCATATTTGAAGAGCAAAAATTCCATCAAAAGCACAATTCTTTGGGTGGACTTTGGTGTACAAAAAACTCAATGCAACAGATTTATTATAGCATAGGATGCCGAGTATGTGCTTATCACTGAATAGATTTGCTTTTTGTTGTTAAGATGAGGATTCGATGAATATCATCTTCAAAATCTCATATGAAAATTGGCTTTGGAGAGTGGCTTCCTTCGCAAGAAGATTCATCCCCCCTTCATAGATTGAGTAGATAACTCAATCATCTACCAGCCTTGGACCCCCCAAGAACGAGGATTGGGGAAGATAGCCATCTTCACAATTGTGGACAATATGGAAGGTGGAATAGTAGGAGTGTTGGAAGGACTGCAAGAGTTGAGCAGCAGCTATTGAAATAAAATTTGGCAATGAGTTTTTGGGTGTTTACTTCACCATTGGCAAAAGGGTTTTTAGATACGGAAAAAATATTGGAGTGCTTGTATGAATATTTATGTAAGTTAGCATCTAGGGGATGTTGTTGGAGATGATCATGACCTTTGAGAACCAGTGGAGAAAGGTTTGAATGGATAGAAACCAGCCTAGAACAGTAGGGAAGGGAGAAAAGTTTAGTTATTGGCGGCTGGTATCAATTCTTTGGAGTAGGTGCACGATTGTAGGGCTAAAATGACGATTAGGGTTTTGTGGTGCACTGTTTATACTTATATATTTCATATATTATCGCGGTAACTCGAGGTATTATTGTAGTAACCAAAACCCTAATCTTCTACGTTCTAGTCTCATTATCGCAGTAATCACAAGCATTGCCGTAGTAGTGCATAACCAATGGATGGTTACCATGCAAAATTTCATGCTTTGCTCTAGTTTGTCGATTCTTTTGTACATTGATTAAACATCTCCTAATTCATGTTTTCATAGGTTTTCTAGGGTCCATTATGCTTGAATTATTTTTATTTAGATCAAAACTCTATAAACTTTTTGGGGTATTAAAATAGAGCTCTCTCTCTCTCTCTTTTCCTAATTCTACAGAATTTTAATAGAACCTACGAGTTTCCCACCTTACTTTCTTGAGAAAGTGAATACACCTATCTTTATGGGAATCAATTCCTTGCTGTAAGTGTGAATTTAGTTTCACATGAAAGGCAAACATGATAATCTTTAACACCACATTTGATATAAGATTTAATAACAAAAAACTGTTTCTAAATAGTATTCCCATCTAAACTTGTTTGGTTGAGGTGTTTTGAAAGTATTTAAAAACTATTTATTAATATAACTTCAAATTTTGTACAGAAAACAAGAATACAATAAAAAGTTGTTTTCCTTATTTTTTGAAAATGAACTCTAAAATCAACTTTTCAAATACTTTTCTTCTAGTCATATTCGAATTGAATACTAAATGGGCCATGAGATTCTCATTCCCATCACATTATCACATTAGCCTAATGGAATACCCAACTGGTACCTTTTCCCACTAGACTTCCTTCGAAAATCAACTTCATCTTTGTGCGCTGGCTTCACATAGAGAATCCTCCTATTGAAGGAGCCATGATGAAAGAATAGTGCTTGAAGTTATCATTTTCCAGAGTGTGCAAACTAGCCTCAATTTATTCAAGTTCAATGCCCTCATTCCCAAATCCCCACCTCTAAACTGAGTGCTTTGTGTCCAAAAGATGTTGGCAGTCATATAAAACTATATTTTCTCATATACGTGGATATCCTAAAGATATATATATATATAGAAAGACATCGTTTGGTATGTCATGTTAACACAACATTTGGAACTCAAAACAAGGGTCTGTTATAGGTGTGACGTCCATTTTGGTCCCTTTAATCTTAATTTATGAGAAAAACGTGTTAGGTGAAGAAAATAATAAAAAAAATAATTTTTTTTGAGTATCTTTGGAATTTGTTTTTGATTAATAGGAGCTGTTTGAGCTAGACAGATCCTATTGTTGCAAATTCCTGTTCTTTTACATGTATGATTTACAATCAGGTGGTGGTATTCAGTGATTTTTTTGATTTCAGGGAAGGTTTGAAATAGTTTCACTGTCTGGGTCCTTCATGCATACTGAAGTAGGAGGAGCATCGTCAAGAACTGGTGGTCTCAGTATTTGTCTGTCTGGTTCAGATGGCCACATTGTTGGAGGTGGAGTTGGAGGCCCCCTTAAGGCTGCAGGCCCTGTACAGGTTAGCTTCTTTTAGTGATACATTTGTGGGTCCATTCCATTGTCTATTTTCTGAATATACACAACAACAACAACAATAACAACATAATAAGGAAATGCTGCTACTCCATTGTTGACAGGTGATTGCTGGTTCTTTTGTTATTGACACCAAAAAGGAAGGTACTAATGATCCAAAAGTGGAGCATTCTGGCAGCAAATTGCCACACGTAATAGGAGCAACTGTTTCCAGTATTAGCTTTCAATCAGTACCGGATGCTTTGGGAACTTGTCTCAGGGGAAGTGATGACCATCAAAGTATGGGTGGCAGTAATTTCATTCTTCAGCCTCGGGGAATGCATATGCTGTCTTCACATTCAAATGATTGGAGGAGTGGACTGGACTCAACGAGTGTTTTTTCTGGTTTGATCAAGACCTTGCTTATAATAATGGTCATGGTCATAAAATGATGTGAACAAGACATGTTCGATTCATTTTTTCAATGGTGTGCTTTTGCAGGAAGAACAGATCATGGAGCATGCCAATCTCCTGAAGATGGGGACGACGAGCATCTTCAGGACTAGGGATTAAGCGGCCGTGTTGTTGGTCAAACGCTAATAACTTTAAGCAGCTTCATTGCGGTGGAAATGATCGAGCTTTTGAGTCCACAAATTTAAATCTGTACAGGATACCAAAACGATTACTGCTTTTAAGCAGTTGCTTCTACTTGTGCATTCGATTCAACAAAGTAGTTTTACGGGTAACCTTATTTCTTTTCTTTTTCTATCCTTTTTTTGTCTGTCTGTTTCTCTCTCTCTCTCTCTCTCTCTCTCTCTCTTTTTTAAAGTTTCCCCATCCCTTTTTAGCGTTCTAATGTATACATTCCCGTGGACTTAATTGTGTAGCTACCAATACCTCTTGTAAGATCATCAATTGCTTTTCTCAAACATTCTCCTCGAATACGACAGCAGTATTTCCCCTCTCGGGTTTTTCCTCCCACCCTCCGTGCACTCTTCTCACTCGCATTCACTTTCTTTTGTATGCCTACACGAGAATAATTAATTGTCTTGCAAGTTCCATGGTCCAAAAATGGTCACCATAAAAGATACACTAAAATTATTTAATATTTGTGACAACATCATCTATGCCAAGCAAAACCTATGATTAATTAGATAACGATGTCCTACTTTAAGCAAACGGATAATCCACATCACTTGCTGTTATTAGATTTCGACATAATTTTAATTTTTCTTTGAATTGGGACTTAATTTTTTTATTTTTGAGTAAATAAATATTCTAAGTGATCTAACCTAGGACGTGTATAAAATTAGAAGAATGGACTGACATGCTAAAGATGGCGTAGGATGTTCGATATGGGCGCCTATAATCATTTCAGACGACGCACGAGATGATTAAGAGTGCATTTACTCACTATAGCCCTGCAATTCTAATATTCACATACATTATATTTAGAACTTATAATTCATACCCATTAATTTCATCTATATATCTTCATTTATGAATGTACATGTCCACAAAAAATGACAAAACCCATTAACAACCATCTCACCATCTAAGCTCTTACATACATAATTTCAAAATTATAAACATGCACACACACACAAAATAAGTAGGGCTGGCCCGTGGCTTTCCGGGTCTCTTATTTTCAAAAGCTCATATATATATAATTCAAAAGTTTATAAAAAATTTAGAAAAAATTATAGAAACTGTCAGAAAGATTAAATTAATAACATAATTATGCGTATAACGTATAATGTTAATTATTATCAAAAGATATCAGAATATATGCAGTGGTTATTATCAAAAGATATCAGAATATCTGTAGTGGTGGTTTACATGTGTTTTCTTCTTCGTTGCACACCTGTTAACGCCTGTGCATCGGGGCTTGTTTGCGATTCAGATTTACTCGCCGATTATCTCATTGTTCCTAATTTGTTCACCACCACGTTTTGCTTGCTACTGTGACCTGCTCACGCCCATTTCACAACCCACGATGGAGCATCAGATTTGGTCCTTGCTCACTGCCGTTGCTTGCCCCTGCTGCTCATGTTCCTTTGATCGCTAGCCTCCACTGTTCGCTGATCGTTTTCTTGTTTTTTTTTCTCCCCTGCTGTCGCTGTTTAGCCTCGTTTGTTGCTGGTGCTAGTTTTGGGTCTATGCCGACCGTTTTGCCGCTCTGTTTACCAGCCATTTTGTTGCGCGTTTTGTTTGCTGGCCGATCCAGCCGTTCATCACACCAATGCTGGATCTGCTCCTGTGTTTTTTTGCTTGCCTTCTGTGTCTTTGTGTACGTTGTTCATGATTCAGAACTACCTATTCGATGTTTGTTGGTCTTCGTCTTCTTCTTTCCTTGCCATTGTTGCAATATTGTTTATGGTCCACTCGCTGTTGATGTTCGCCATACCCTGCACCTACTCCACACCTCGTCTGCAAACTATCGCAGATCTTTGTGCTCGCCGCCCTGTCCTTCATCTCTCCACTTGCTGGTCATTTCCATAATGGTGTTCATAGATTTGGGCGTTCACAAATCTAGGCACCAAAACTCCGAGCGTTCAATTTCTATTCTTGGTTCGAAATTGTAGGAATGTCTTGATTTGGACGATCACGATCCCTGTCGAGAATGGAAATAAAAGAAGGGAATGGAGGTCTTGGATGTGACGAAGAGGAAAGAACGAAGAAGAAAGTAGAATAACGGAGGAAAGTTTGGTATATCCATGTTATACCATCGCTATAGGTTTAGTATACTTTGAATAGTCTTTGTATATTGGATGTTTTTTTTGTACTATTGTTATACTATTTTTAAAGATTTTATACACTGTATCCATTTTTATATTATTATATACTACTTTTAATGAATGTGTACCATTATATCTCATTTTTATCTCAACAAATCAGTTTTTGAATATTTTTATTTTTTGTATATATATATTATACTAATGTCATTCAAAAATAATACCAACAGATCATTTCTTAACAAATATCATGTTATATATACAAGTTATACTGAAGTTAAACATCCTATATACTAGTATTTTTAAGATATTACAACATGTGATATTCTATATATAGAAGTTATACATGCTATATACCATATTTTTTAGATTCTGTAACATATGTATTTTATATACAACATGTATATAGAGTTATACACACTGTATATCATTATTTTTTATCCTGCAACATATGCGTGTTCTGTTTTCATAAAAACTCATTTTAAACCATTTTTTGATATTTTTAATATTAATTTTTTTCATTTTTGTATATAATTGAAAATAACAATATTTTTGTAAATATTTCTATTTTTTTGTA
Organism: Tinospora cordifolia; assembly: GCA_030144865.1. NCBI lineage: Eukaryota > Viridiplantae > Streptophyta > Magnoliopsida > Ranunculales > Menispermaceae > Tinospora > Tinospora cordifolia. The sequence goes on from JAJIYU010011118.1 coordinate 10,998, forward strand.
CAAATATATATTTTTTTTAAAAATTTATTAATTAATTGAGCTCTTATTTTTGGGGCCCCATTTATTACTTTGATCTGTGTTCCCAATATTATTAGGCTGACACTAACATTATACCAAAAAAAGAGAAAAAAGAAGAAAAGTAGACCTAATAAAGGTATTCTTTAAGATGCTAAGATGGAGCCAATAGTCTTGGATTCTAGAATAGAGTAATAACAGCACCTCACAAGGCACAAGGCTAAACATCTCATTTCATCTAAGACCTGCTATATAACATAAATACACGTTCATCCCAATGAACTCTGGCTATGTGAAGGATTCTCCCTTAGCCTAAATCAATGCACATAGTACCTCCCAATGAACCATTTATGTAATGACACATTGGATTTTTCTCATTAAAATAAGCAAACATGCATGTCAAACAGCTATTCATGCTTGACATTACAAATATATAAGAATAGACGACATGAGTGATTCAAACATAATGAAAAATCTACTTTCAACTAAGTCACCTGAAAGCAATTCTAATTCACATACCAACTTTGATCCTTTACACTTATCCACGTTCAATTAAGGCTCTGTGCCAGCATTCGTATACATGCTTTTCCCATACACTTATTAATCCTCTCATCCTCAAACACATATACACCTTTTGCTTCCAAGCACAATCCCTTAGTTTAAGTCCCTACATATTCCATTTAGGCTGAAACGCCAACTAACATAGAATATGTTCAAAAAAAAAAAAAAAAACACATACACACACACACATATCCTGATATCTGCGTTTCAATTTTAATTTCATCCATAGAAATCATTGTTAAGAGTTCTCAAGAAATCAACAAAAATCACACTACCCCCAATTGCAAAGTCTGTCTTCATGCATGCATCATCCCAATATCAGAACCAAAACCAAAACCAAAATCTTGAAGGCATCTACCGCATAAGCCTTTTAATTACCCCAATTTTGCTTAATTACATCAATTAAGCATAACATTGATAAATTAATTTCTTGATTCTTGGGTATAGCTTATCACAACATGGGGCTAAGTCAGCGTTTCTCAAATCACTTTAGAAGAAATTACAGAAAATGTAAAAAAAAAAAAACTTATTCATAATAATATATTTCATTTTCTTTTATGAAGTTTCGGTTATATTGTAAAACTTAAACTATTATCAAATATACTGAATATTTTTGTTATCAACAGTAAGATCCTTCTTTTTTGCTCATCGCCACGACATTCCTGTTCATCGTGGCTTACCACTGCCCATGTTGCCGTTGCATCTACTCCCTCCCGAGAGATCACTAAATGGTTTCTACTTTATGCTCCCGCCAGAGAAATCCAATACGCCGCTGCTTGCCTTCTACTGCTGCCATTTTTGCAATTGATTGTAACCAAAATGATCCGATCTGTTGCTGCCCCTTTGCCATCAATAGCTACCCTTGTGTTGTTGCGTTTTTGCTCTTTTTTCTACCACTGCTCGCAAGCTTGCCTTTGAAACTGCTCACTTTCTGCTGTTGCTGTTTGTGATCTGTACAGTTGGTGCTTGAGATCTAAGGTTGTGTTTGGTCAGAGAGAAAATCGAAATTTTTTGAAAAAGTTTTGTTTTTCATAAGAAAAAGATTTTTCTTATATTTGGTTGATAAAAATAGTGAGAAAAATTTTGAAATATTTTTTTAGCCTAATAATTTTTTTACCAAAATTTTTTCAGCTTAAAAGGTGAAAAAATAAATTTTTTTCATTAAAAAATTTTTTGTGCACGAAAGAAAATTTTTTTTTAATAACAATTTCTTGAAAAAATCTCGGGAAAAATTTTATTAGCAATCAGACACGCCATAAGCTACGCCAGTTGCCCTAGCCACTATTTTTCTGAACCGCTGCTGCACATCAGTCTCTGCCACTGCCATTCTCTTCTCTCACCAAAAGAGCCCCTTCCCACTGTCATTCGTGTATGCCGCTGCCCATTGTCGTTGGATCTCAAAGTTGTCGTTGACTGCTTCCCTGCCGCTTGCAAGGGGTACAATTCGGCTGTGGTTGAGTGGTGCTTTGCGTTTTGCCTAGAGATTCTCAGGGGATGGGTAGCAGCGGCGATAGTGAGGAACGTGAGTACATAGGAGCAGCGATAAGTGTTTTTGCAACAGCGACGACAGCGGCAAGTGTTTTTGCAGCAGCGACGATGGCACAGGAGCAGCAATTGAAGTAAGCGTCAAAAGATGAGGCAGAGATCCAAAGAATAATTCAACCAACAGAGGCAAAACAGTGAAAATGATGAGTTCTTCTTCGGCTTCAGAAGCAGCAGTGGCGTCATCGATGAGCTTGATCAGCCAACTTTGATGCGACTTTCTCTTTTTGTGTTTTTCGACCACCGATTAGGGTGCAGTGCTTCTTCTTCTTCAGTTTCACAAGCAACAACGACAGTAGAACAAAGAGAGTGCAGTGTTTCTTTTTATTCGGTTTCATTAGCAGCCAACAACATCTTCTTCGGTTTCTACTTTTTCGTTTCATGCACATAGTAATTTAATATTTTGAATTAAATTCAATTAGTCAACTGCTTTATTTTGGCCAAATTTGTTGGAATAAAAACCTCTACTCAAACTTTATTGCTTTCTTGATTGATTACATATTGAACCTCGTAGGGTCTATTTATAAACTCAGTTAGACATTTCTCCTAAACTCTGTAGACTTCTAAACTATCTAGTAATCTCAATTAGAGATTAACTCATATTACCTAATTGGACTTTATTCAAAATCTAATTAGACTTTATCCAAAATTAGAATCTAATTGGATCTTATCCGAAATCATCAGTTTGACTCAAACTGAAACTCTAGAATCAGATAATCTAGATTACAATACAATTCTAGCACTACTAGAATTCTATCATCCCCCCATAAACTAGATTGTCTGAATTACATGAAATTTTCTCCATAATTCAGATTTTGCACACTCCCAATGCAGTCTTCAACTTAAAAAATGTCTCGATCTTGAGAGGCTTAGTGAACAAATCTGCAACTTGATTTTTAGACTTGCAGTAAACTAATTCAGTTTCTTTATGTTGAACCTGATCACGGAGGAAGTGATACCGCATATCAATGTGTTTACTTCGGCCGTGAGTCACTGGATTCCTTGCCAAATCAATAGCTAACACATAATCAACATAAACGGGTGTAGGGCCATCAATAGACATATGAATCTGGTTTAGAAGATTCTTTAACCAAATAGCCTGACAAACATTCGAAGCAACAACAACATATTCAGTTTCACATGTGGATAATGCAATAATAGACTGCTTCTTGGAAGACCACGAGAATGCAGTAGAACCATAATAAAATGCATAGCCAGATGTACTCTTTCTATCATCATGATCACCGCCCCAGTCACTATCAGAATATCCAAAAAGAGTAGAATCACCAGTGTTAGAGTAGAACAAACCATGATCAAACGTACTCTTAATATAATGGAGGATACATTTAGCTGCAATAAGATGAGATTGATTGGGCGATTCCATGAATCGACTAATCAATCTAACTCCATATAAGATATCTGGCCGTGTGCAAGTCAAGTAACGCAAACTCCCAACAATTTGTTTAAAGTATGTTGGATCAACTAGAGCTTCGTTAGATTTCTTTGATAACCTATTACCAACTTCAACAGGCGTGGAAGAAGGGTTGCAATCAGACATTTTAAACTTCTTCAGAATGTCCAAGGCATATCGATGTTGACTGATGAAAATGCCATCATCACGCTGGTCAACCTCAATGACAAGAAAGTATGACATGAGACCAATATCAATCATTTCAAAATTTTCCATTATGGCATTTTTGAATTTTCGTATCACTGTGACATCATTGCCTGTAAAAATCGAATCATCAACATATAAGCAAACAATAAGCATGGTACTGGTAGATGCATCAATCTTTATATATAAGGCATGTTTAGAACCACACTTTTGGAGACCAAAAACATAAAATAACTGATCAATTCTTTTGTTCCATGCCCGAGGAGCTTGCTTCAAGCCATATAGAGCTTTCTTCAACTTGTAGACTTTATCTTCAAGACCTTGTTTCACATATCGTGGTGGCTACTTCACATAAACTTCTTCATCTAAGTAACCATTCAGGAAGGTAGACTTCACATCCATCTGATGAATCTTCCAATGCTTCTGAGCAGCTATAGCAATCAATAATCTCACAGTCTCAATGCGAGCAACAGGGGCAAATACCTCTTGATAATTAAAGCCAGGCTTCTGTTCATAGTCTTTTGCGACAAATCGTGCTTTATAACGATCAATGTCACCATTTGGCTTCCGTTTGATCTTAAAGACCCACTTAACATCAATAGCTTTATGACCTTGGGGAATGGTAACAAGCTCCCAAGTGTCATTCTTCTTAATAGACTGAATCTCGGAGTCCATAGCAGCAACCCAATTTTCTTCTTTCATAGCTTCAGTAACAGTGATTGGATCAGAATCAGCAAACATGGCATAATGAACCAAGCTCCCATCATCATTAATAGCATTATCAGAATA
>JAJIYU010011119.1:0-15531 GCA_030144865.1 Tinospora cordifolia
TTGGTTGTTTAAAATTTTGAAACTTATATTCTAAATTTCTTTCATGATTATGTGATCTTAAACATAAGAAAGTGAAGATAAGAACCATATACAATCATTGTGGCCCGTATGGGTGCTATGGGTGCTCTTAACACATGCTTGGAGTGTGTGGTTGCGTGGCGCAACTAAAGGATACTTGGTATGTGGCATCCAAGGAAAAGTGACAAAGAAATATCTTTCCACCCTAAAGAGCGGTATCTAAATTAATAACATCAAGGGAGTAGAACCCCTTTCAGTCCTAACGTCAACTAAAACCAAAAAGTTGGGTGAATCGCTTAATGTATAAAAGTGTTTGAAGTTGGATATATTATTGATTTGAAATAGTAACTTAGTTGTTTAATGAATGATCCACTAGGCTATGTGTCTTTCCTTTTATTTTTTTGGAATTTGAAATGTATGATTAAGCTTGCTAAGGAATTAGAAAGTCTATTTTTAGAAGGTTTCTATGTAAGGGCATATTGCCCAAATTTTAAATAAAGACTTCTACTGAATTTTTGTTTTAAAATTTAGAGTTATGTACTCTTTCTTTTGATTATAGGAATTCAACAATATATTTCTTTATTTTATAAATAAAGAGTTTAAAGTATTCTTTTATTCACTTATATTATCTTGTTGAATTTTAAACTTAAGGGAGGTGTATTTATGAGTATTTCAATAAGTGTTAGAATAAAAGAATTAAGATGCAATTTGTGTACTTGTAAATGTATCATAGGACCCAACCCGCCTTATGGTTAAGCTCAAACCCGTCTCTTGGGGTTTAGGCTGTTACAGTGCGCCATTTGGTCCACACAGGCATCACGGTCTGTGCGAATTTTCTAAGCCGCATGGACTTGGGCCTGTGTGCTAGGCTTGTACAATTGGACCTACTAACCAACCCAACCACTTTCGTTTTCTTTTGTTTTCTTTTGTTTTCTTTCCTTTTCCATTCTTTTCTTTTCCCTTTCCTCATTCTTATTCCTTTTTTGTGTGTTGTTACCATTTTACATTCATTAATTCACTTATCCATCTATTTATTATTATTATTATTATTATTATTATAACCCCTGTATCTTTAAGCATTGGACATAACCACCATTCTCTTGACAATGGACTTAACGACCTAGCAGGTCGGGCCAATGTTACTTTACAAGTGACACACACTTGTTTTTCTCTTTTTCAATATCTCGTGCCTTTGTATACAAATTTAAGAATACAAAATTTTCACTTTAATAAAATCAAGGCAAATTAAAAGAGATAAAGAAATTCAAACTATTTTATTCATAATAGAAAAATTGAAAGTACAAAACTTTTCAAAAAAAATTAATTATTACATCGAAAAACTTCAAAATATTTTTCAGTAGAAAAGATTTAAACTTTGGGCAATATGCCCTTAAAAATACAAAAAAATAATAAGGTAGAAATTTTCTAAGAACTATCCATGCTCAATTGCTTCATAGGTTTCATGTTCCTGAAAAAAATAAGAAAGGAAGGAGTAAACACATAGCCCAATGGATCCTTTTCGAACAACCATCTTTCATATTCAAACTCATAACACAATCAAAAATCAAACACTTGCAATCATTAGGTGTTTTAATCAACAATTTGTTCAAGTCGAGTCTCAGACCAAAAGGGCCTTTAATCCTTTGATGCTCTTAACTACGTAAATGAGGCCCACTCGGCATCAACCCGTTTGTGGCATGTGTCGGCATCAACCCATTACACGTGGTGACTCACAAGGTACTGTGGTACACGACCCTCAAGTACTTAGGTCTAAAAACCATATGACCTAACTCACATGAAAGGAACATCCATAGCGTTGCCTTGACCACTATGATGGTATGTGGTTGTTATCACCATTGTCTTAGCTTAATTCTCATATCATGATCTCATAAAATAAATTTTTGAATATGAAATCAAACTAAAATTCAGAATATACACAATCAATTCATGAAACACTCATAAGACATGCATCATACTTTAATTTAAAAGCCTAAACATGATACTAACATGGCAATGATGATGTAATTGCTTAAACATGAATCAAAACTGAAAAACTGAAATAAACTTTTAAAATTCTAAAACTAAAATTGAAAATCTTTGATTTCAGTGAAAAACACACAAACAATAAGTATGCCATAAATTTGAATAAGAACAGAAGGGTGTTCTAGAAATTACTTCTACCTTGTGACACTTTCTTCAAAAGTTTCTGCAGCGATTCTCCCACGTATTAGTGCCAACAAAGATCACCTAAATTAATTCCCCAACCCAAGAGAAAAACTTCTCACACACAAGAGAGAGGAAAGAAAGGTGAGAAGAGGTGCCAAGAAAAGGGCTTAGAGAAAATAAGAGAAAATTTCAACTATTATTTTTAGAATGAGGGAAGTGAGAGCCTAGAGGGGTTTATATAGATTTTCAAAGGGGGAAAAATAGAAACTTTTGAGTTTTTCTTGGAATAAAACACCTAAATTCTCTAGAATTTCATATTTCCTAATTATAAGAGGAAAATAAGTATTTTTGAATTTTTTTAGAATTTAAAAATCAATTTTTGGTCGTTTATGTCGATTTTTTCGTTAATTTCAAGGAATTTTGATCTTTTTTTTTGCATTTTTTTGGCGCATCGGATCATCCTTGAGACATGCACACGCTTAGATTGGAGGGTCGAGATTGGCATGAGTGGAATCGTACCGTGCGACTTCGCGCTCAGGATTTTGCGGCTTTGATCACGGTCGTCCGGTCGTCCTTGATCATCTCCATCGGTTCGATCTTCGTTGGATGCTGATCATCTTGCGGCCGTCGAATTGTGAGATCGGATTCAGATCGACGATTTGCAGCCGTTGGATGCGGTTTGAGTTATATTTATATGATTTTCAACCGAATTTCATGTTCTATTTTTGGATTTTTTCCAAATCTTAATCTAAATTGACTTTCTAATCTTGTTTTCATAAAAAATTGAACATATCTTTGTATTTTTAGCTATGATATCCCATGATATACATTATATTCATATATTTTCTTCCAAAATCCATTAAATTAATTTTATTCCTTATTTGGCTAAATTAGGACTTACCAAAATTTTTATCCATCAATTCTGTATAATTCTCTAAATAAATTTCAAATTTCATACGAATTTTCGAGATGTTACAGCCTACCCTCCTTAGAAAAATTTCGTCCTCGAAATTTATACATATTTAGGTATTCTTCATGAACAGATGCAGGTACTTGGTCTTCATTTCACTTTCAAATTTCCACGTGGCTTCTTCTACCCCGTGATGTTTCCACAATACCTTCACTAATGAGATATCCTTTGTTCTTAGATTCTGTACCTTGTGGTCAAAGATTCTGACCGCTGTTTCCTTGTAGGTAACATCATCTTGAATATTTACTTCCTCCCAGTGAATGATGTGAGAGAGGTCCGGTTCGTATTTCCTCAACATGGATACATAGAATATGTTATGTGCTGAAGTCATCCGGTTTGGTAGGTCCAACTCATAAGTGCATTCCCCGATTCTTCTAAGTATTTCAAAGGGTTCGACAAACCTTGGAGATAACTTCCCTTTGAATCTGAACCTTTTGATACCCTTCTAAGGACTGATCTTCAGAGTACTTTGTCCCCAACTTGGAACTCTAATGGTCTTTTCCTTTTGTTAGCTTAGCTCTTTTGACAACTCTGTGCAGTAGTCAATCTCCTTTGTATTAACTTGACTTGGATGCTTGTTCCTTCCACCATGTCTGGCCCAGTTAATACTTGATCTTCAAGTTCAGCCCAACAGGTAGGTGATTTGGAGGGTCTTCCATAGAGAGCATCGAATGGAGCCATTTTTATGCTTGCCTGATAACTGTTGTTATAGGTAAACTTCGCCAAGTGTAAGTACTTGCTCCAATCCTTCTTGAAGCTAAAATGCAAGACCTCAACATATCTTCCAAAATCTGGATAACTCTCTCAGACTGACCATCCGTTTGAGGGTGAAATGTCGTACTCATGGTGAGTTTAGTCCCCATTTACTTTTGTAGACTCTGCCAAAATTGTGAAGTAAAACGAGTGTCTCTATCAGACACGATAGTCTTAGGCACACAATGAAGCCTGACGATTTCTTTTACATAGATTTCTCCCAACTTATTGACTTGGTATGTGGATCTGATTGGCAAGAAGTGAGCCACTTTGGTGAGACGATCTATTATCACCCAAACAATATCTTCTCCTTTTTGGTTTCTGGGTAAACCATTGACGAAATTTATGGCAATGTTATCCCACTTCTATTCAGGGATAGGGAGTGGTTATAACATTCCAGAGGGTTTCCGGTGTTTCGCTTTTACTTGTTGACATGTTAAGCACTTAGTGACATACTTAGCTACGTACCTCCTCATTCCTCTCCACCAGTAGGTTTTCCTGAGGTTCTAGTACATCTTATCCCTGCCTGGGTGCATGGTATACTTAGTCTGATGAGCTTCATCAAGTATAATTTGCTTGCTCTGTCCCTGCTGAGGTATATATATCCTCTCCCCGAGCCTTAAGATGTTTTTCGCATCCATCCTAAAGTTAGTATGCTTTCCTTGCGTTACTCCTTCAATTAGTTGAGCAAGCCACTTGTCTTGCCTCTGTTCATCCCTGATCTGATGTAATAGGTCCGGTTGGCAAGACATATTGTAAAGATAGGCTTCTTTCTCGTTAAGGTTTACACCCAACCTAAAATCTTCAATCAACTGGTACATCTAGCCTTTTTCTTCCTTCTATTTGTTGAACTTCTTACTCAAGGCATCAGCCACTACATTGGCCTTCCTCGGATGGTAGTGTAGTTAAAAATCATAGTCTTTCAAGAACTCCTTCTGGGTGTAGATGTACTTCAAGCTCTTGTGATCTGAAAACAAATCAAATTTCTCACCATAAAGGTAGTGTCTCCAAATCTTTAAGGCAAACACAATGGTCACTAATTCTAGGTCGTGAGTAGGGTAATTCTTCTCATGGACCTTCAGTTGTCGCGAAGCATAAGTGATTACTTGTCTTTCTTGCATCAACACTGCTCCAAGTCCACTCAGCGAAGCATCAGTATAGAGTGTGTAAGTAACATCAGGAGCTGGGGTGACTAAAACAGGAGCCGCCGTAGTAAATCTTTTCTTCAATTATTGGAATGACCGTTCACATTTCTCATCCCACTGGAACTTAACTCCTTTTCTGGTCAACTTAGTCATAGGTTTTGCCAACTTGGAAAAGTCCTTAATGAACCTTCTGTAGTAGCCTGCAAGCCCAATAAACTTCTGATTGCTATTATTGTCTTGGGTTGCTTCCAGTTCATGATGGCTTCTACCTTTTTTGTGTCAACAACAATACCTTTTGCTGATACAATGTGGCCTAGGAACTTGACGATTTCCTTCCAGAACTCACACTTGTTGAACTTGGCATATAATTGATGCCTTTTGAGTGTTTCCAACACTATCTGCAAGTGTTCTAAGTGTTCAGCCTCTGACTTGGAGTAGATTAGGATGTCATCTACGAATACCACCACAAACTAGTCAAGATATTGTCTAAACACTCGGTTCATCAAATCCATGAAGGCTGTCAGGCATTGGTCAAACCAAAGGGCATCACGGTGAACTCGAAGTGTCCATATCTTGTTCTAAAGGTCATCTTGTGAATGTCAAACTCTCGAATCCTCAGCTAATGATATCCTGAACTAAAATCAATTTTAGAGAAATGAGTGGCTCCTTGTAATTGATCAAATAGGTCGTCAATCCTTGATAGAGGATATTTATTCTTTACTGTAGCTTGATTCAACTTTTGGTAGTCGACACACAATCGCAAGGAACCATCCTTCTTTTTCACGAATAATACTGGGGCTCCCTAGGGTGATTTACTCGGCCTGATGAAACATTTCTCCCCAAACTCGTCTAGTTGAGTTTTCAGTCAATTAGTTCTACTGGTGTCATTCTATAAGGAGGTATGGTTATAAGGTTGGTTCCAGGGTGAAGTTCAATCTTGAACTCTAACTCTCTAGCTGGTGGTAGTCTAGGTAAATCATTTGGAAACACATCCTCGTACTCACTAACTATAGCTAGGTCGTGAATATTCTTCAATTCAGTAGGTTCTTCTTCAGAGAGTTCCTCGAACTCATTCGTCTGCTTCAAACAATTCAGCAAGGCTAGGGTTGGACTCCTTGGTAATCTCCGCATCTCCCCATTGATTTTAAAGGTCTCCCCAGAAGGTAATGTTATGGTTACCTGTCTCTTAGGACAATCTATCTGGGCTTGGTACTGGTCTAAGCAATCCATCCCCAAGATTATATTATAGCCATAGAAAGGTAGGTTATATAGGTTGACTATTAAAAGTTTATCCCCAAACCTAAGGTCGCAACTAAACATCTTTTTTGAAGTCACAATGGTCTCTATTGGTGTGGACACATTCAAAGTCACAGGTATTATTTTTGTCACAAGTTGTAACCTATCAGCTAGTTTTTCAGAGATAAAATATTTTGAGGCACCCGAGTCAAACAACAGTCTCACAACAATATTAAACATTAGGAACGTACCTTCTACTGTAGGGGCTTGGTCTTCCTGGGTCTCAACCGCGAACATTCCGGCCTGGTTCTAACAACGACCTTGGTTTTGCCCTTGATTGGCATTCTGATTCTGTCTGGCTTGAGGAGGCCCATTCTGACTCCCCCCCCCCCCTGAGTATTCTATTATTGCTGCTAGGAAGCCCGAGCTGGTGCAGTTGGGCCATTTTTTCCCAAATGACCCTTCTGCTTGCATATGAAACACAATCCCAACCTCTTAGCTTCTTCCATTGACTTATCTTTGTTTTGCCTCTGTTTTTGTAGAGCCTTACCACTTTTGTTTTCCTTCTGGGTCCTTTGTTGGTCCTTTTCATTCTCATTCCGCTTATTCTTTCCTCTCAACCTTTGTTCTAGGTTGAGCTCTTGTTCCAAGATTAAAGCTTGTTCTACAACTTCTTTGTAGGTTCGAAGGCCTAATGTCATGATAACTTTTCGGATCTCGATCTTGAGACCCTGTGCAAATCTGTTGGCTTTCATCCTCTCTTCCTGGATTAGTTCCTTAGAAAATTTGGCTAGTTTAATAAACTTCCTCTCGTATTCAGTTATTGTGAGATCCATCTAATTGAGTCTCACGAAGTCTTCTTGTAGCTTTCTAAGAGTTGCCTCCGGGAAGAACTTATCGTAAAACTTTTCTTTGAACTCTCCCCAGGTCATGGTTTCAATGTCAGTGTTGGGATCCATCTGCATTATCCTCCACCACCCACGTGTTGGTCCTTTGAAATGGTGTGTAGCTAGTGCTACTCGTCTTGAACCTGTCACCTTCAGCACATTTAGTAACTCCTCCATCTCCTAATACTAGTGATCAGCAGAGATGCAGTCAGTAGTTCCATCGAATGAGGGAGGGTGAAGCTTTTGCAAATCCAACAGCATCTTCTTCTATTTTTCATCTTCTAGGTCCTCTAGATTCCTTTGACATTGCTAGGGTACTAGTACTGGGACTTGGACTAGAATAGGTTCAGGTGCTTGAGGCTGAGGAACCACCTGAGGGATTATCTGTGGAAGTGTCCCTCTCAGTTGATCTAGTACCCTCTGCGACATTTCATTCATCATGGTTTCCATCTGTGCTTCCATTTGTGCTTCCATCCATGCCTCCATCCCAGCAGGCAGTTCCTGCTATCGTTGTTCAGTCTCCTCAGAGGTGGTGGATTGAGTTACGTACCTCCTAACTCCAGCCATTTACTTGTAAATTGAGCAGAGTGTCAGTATGTGTCAAATATTTGTACTATCATGGCTCTAGATTCATGTTTCTAGGTTCTCGATTTGTTCAGTGGCCTAAAGTCTTTCTTTTAGGTTCTTTTCATGCGTATTAGGTACATGATTTGGTTTTAAAGCAAATAAACATTATGACATCCATATCATACAATCATACAATCAAGCTAGCACAGCAAGGTTCTAAGCTTCCACCTAAGCTTTCCGGTTCAAGTATCCCATACCACTCTAACCCTTCCATTTAGGCTTTCACTTAGAACAGAGCCCACCTAAACAATTTTGCAAATTGCTCGATAACTAAGGTTCCCGAGCCCACTATACTCAATCGTCCCATACTAGCGAGCATAGAGAAACCCGTTCTGCCAGAGTTACTGATCATTCACCACACATGGTCCATCATTCTCCGAGTCCAGGCTTCCTCCATAACCCTGAATTCCTATGCCTCCCATCCTACATAGAAATTGAAAATTATAGAAGCTTCTCGGTCTTGTGTCCTGATCAAACAATTTTCTGTTTTCACACAAGTTTCAGTCTCTAGCCTATGTCCTAGAGTTTTATGCTTTTGATCCACCGTGCCACCCATGGCGACACCCATTTCTACCTAAGGTCTTTTCTCTAGACCTAGGGTTTGGTTCTAGTTGACTTAAAACCTCTGGCTAGTCAAGATATTACCTTTGGCATCTTTTTTTTTTGACTTCTAATCAATTCCTTACCCTAATTTCCAACCATCTTATTTTCTTTAATAGAAAGTAAGGGTGTTCTTCAACTCAGACCACTCATGTGAACTAGTGGGACAACCTCCAGATCGGACGGCGAGACCGAAGTCTGCTTAGCAACTACGCTTTCTAGGGCAGGATAACCCACCTCCCTTTCAATGTTTAACTTTACTCTAGACAAGTCTTATCCACTATCAGCTCGACTTGTAGTCTTTGTATCCAAACAAAATATTTCAAAATATATCTTTCCTTTTTGAAAACACTTTCTAAAACATTTTTTTCAATTTTCAAAAATAGAAGGTAGGACACTAAAATTTTAATTCAATTCAATGTGAAGGCCTAATTTGGGTTTCTAGTTCTAGTCAAGCAACTAATGTTTAACTTTCTATTTCTAGCTAATCAACATATGTTTAGGCTTGACTTTCCATTTTACGCCCAAGGCATCTAAAGCCTAAGCTTCGATACCACAATTGTAACACCCCAACCCCAGTATCTTTAAGCATTGGACATAATCACCATTCTCTTAACAGTGGACTTAACTAACTGGCGGGTCGGGTCGGTGTTACTTTACAAGTGACACACTTGTTCTTCTCTTTTTTCAATATCTCGTGCCTTTGTATAAAAATTTAAGAATACAAAATTTTCACTTTAATAAAATCAAGGCAAATTAAAAGAGATAAAGAAATTCAAACTATTTTATTCATAATAGAAAAATTTAAAGTACAAAACTTTTCAAAAAATATTAATTATTATAGCGAAAAACTTCAAAATACTTTTCAGTAGAAAAGATTTAAACTTTGGGCAACATGACCTTAAAAATTCAAAAAAAATAATAAGGTAGAAACTTTCTTAGAACTATCCATGTTCAATTGCTTCATAGATTTCACGTTCCTGAAAAAAAATAAGAAAGGAAGGAGTGAGCACATAGCCCAATGGATCCTTTTCAAACAACCATCTTTCATATTCAAACTCATAACACAATCATAATTTAACCACTTGCAATCATTAGGTGTTTCAATCAACAATTTGTTCAAATCAAGTCTTAGACCAAAAGGACCTTTAATCCTTTGATGATCTTAACTAAGTAAATGGGGCCCACTCGGCATCAGCCCATTTGTGGCATGTGTCAGCATCAACCCATTACACGTGGTGACTCACAAGGTACTGTGGTACACGACCCTCAAGTACTTAGGTCTAAAAACCATATGACCTAACTCATATGAAAGGAACATCCATAGCGTTGCCTTGACCGCTATGATGGTACGTGGTTATTATCACCATTTTCTTAGCTTAACTCTCATATCATGATCTCATAAAATAAATTTCTGAATATGAAATCAAACTAAAATTCAGAACATACACAATCAATTCATGAAACACTCATAAGACATGCATCATACTTTAATTTAAAAGCCTAAGCATGATACTGACATGGCAATGATGATATAATTGCTTAAACATGAATCAAAACTGAAAAACTGAAATAAACTTTTAAAATTCTAAAAATAAAATTGAAAATCTTTGATTTTAGTGAAAAACACACAAACAATAAGTATGCCATAAATTTGAATAAGAACAGAAGGGTGTTCTAGAAATCACTTCTACCTTGTGACACTTTCTTCAGAAGTTTCTGCAGCGATTCCCCCACATATTAGTGCCAACGAAGATCACTCAAATTAATTCCCCAACCCAAGAGAAAAACTTCTCACACACAAGAAAGAGGAAATAAAGGTGAGAAGAGGTGCCAAGAAGAGGGCTTAGAGAAAATAAGAGGAAATATCAACTCTTATTTTTGGAATGAGGAAAGTGAGAGCCTAGGAAGGTTGATATAGATTTTCAATGGGGGAAAAATAGAAACTTTTGAGTTTTTCTTGGATAAAACACCTAAATTCTCTAGAATTTCATATTTCCTAATTATAAGACGAAAATAAGTATTTTTTAAATTTTTTTGGAATTTAAAAATCAATTTTGGTATTTATCTCGATTTTTTCGTTAATTTCGGTGAATTTTCCATCGATTTTTCACATTTTATTCGACACATTGGATCGTCCTCAAGACACGCACACAGATTAGATCGAATGGTCGAGATTGGCTCGCACGAAGTCGCACCGTGCGACTTTGCGATCGAGATTTTGCGACTTTGATCATAGTCATTTGATTGTCCTTGATCATCTCCATCTATTTGATCTTCGTTATCCTGTGCGCTCAGGCATTGGTGTGGATCATCTTGCGGCCATCAGATTGTGAGATCAGATTCAGATTGAAATTTGTAGCCGTTGGATGCGTTTTGAGTTATATTTATATGATTTTCAGTCGAATTTCATGTTCTATTGTCGGATTTTTGCCAAATCTTAATCCAAATTGACTTTCTAATCTTGTTTTCATAAAAAATTGCACATATCATTGTATTTTTAGTTATGATATCCCATGATATACATTATATTCATATATTTTCTTCCAAAAATCAATTAAATTGATTTTATTCCTTATTTGGTTAAAATAGGACTTACCAAAATCTTCACTTGTCAATTCCGTATAATTCTCTAAATAAATTTTCAAATTTCATACGAATTTTTGAGATGTTACAATTATTATTATTATTATTATTATTATTATTATTATCATTATCATTTATTTATTTTTACTGTCTATCCAAATATTTATTTATTTCTAATTTTTTTTCTATAAAATTTGCTCAAATTCTTTTCCAATTTGTTTCATAAATTCTAGAATGTGATCAAACGCATAAAATCAATGACACCAAAATTGAGGTTCATCAAAGCCTACCCTCATAAAAATTTTGTCCTCAAAATTTACAAAAAGGTAAAGATAGTACAAGTCAATGAGCAACACTCATCAATGCAAAGTAATGTTAGATCATGAAGTTTTCACTCTCCCATGTATCATACTCAGTACCATGGAACTGCCAGTGTACTCATACCATCGATATTTCCTTGTTGCTAAACTTCTTCACAAACTGATTGATGATGGTTATGGGTATCTCATCATATGTATAGTCCTCGCACAACTCAAAACGCTTCCAATAAATAATATGCAAGGGGTCAGGGTAATATTTTCGCAACATCAAAATATGGAACTCGTTATGTACACTCGATCACTATGGTGGCAATGCTATCTGGTAAGCAGTAAGGTCGATCCTCTCAAGGATCTCAAAAATCCCAATATATCTTGGTATGAGCTTTCCTGAAATTTTGAAGTGTGTTTGCCCCTTTTTAGGTGAAATACGATGGAGGACATGGCCACCAGCCTCAAACTCAAGGACCATTCTTTAGTTATCAAGATAACATTTTTGTCGATCTTGAGTGACCTTTAGATTCTATCTGATCTTCTCTATTTTCTCATTCTCTCCTGTATGAAAGCGAGGCCCAAGACTGCTTTGTCACCAGTCTCGACCCAACAGGCTAAATGATCCTCAAATGGTGCCATCTTGAAGGTCGACTAGTAGCTGTTATTATAAGCAAACTCGCATAAGGCTAAATGATCCTCCGAAATACCACCAAAGTCCAAAATGCAAGATCGCAACATATCTTTCAAAATTTGGATCAATCACTCAGATTGATCGATAATCTACAGATGGAATGTTGTGCTTAAGATAACCTTCATTCCCAACTAAACCTTTAATGCCTGCCAAAATTGGGACGTGAGCCTAGTGTCCTTTCTAACGTAATGGATAAGGG
This sequence comes from Tinospora cordifolia, assembly GCA_030144865.1. NCBI lineage: Eukaryota > Viridiplantae > Streptophyta > Magnoliopsida > Ranunculales > Menispermaceae > Tinospora > Tinospora cordifolia. The sequence goes on from JAJIYU010011119.1 coordinate 12,190, forward strand.
GACCCCATGAAGCCTTATAATCTCTCTAATGTAAAGTTGGCTCAACCATGCACTGAATCCTTACTACATGTAGGGAGAAAATGGGCATACTTCGTCAAATGATCAACAACTACCCAAATAGCATCATGCCTTTGTTGTATAGGGGTTAGTCTTGCAATGAAGTCCATGGTGATTTTTTTCACTTCTACTCTGGTATAGATAAGGGTTGTAAAGATCCACCGAGTCTTTGGTGCCTAGCCTTAACTTTCAGGAACATATCACATATCTAAATGAAGACTGTCATGTCTCATTTCATCTCGGCCTACCAATATGTGCATTTAGTATTTTAGTACATCTTATTGGCACCTAGATTAACAACATATCTTGATCAGTGTAGTCCTTGAGCATACCACGTCTCAAGCTAGCATCATCCAGTATCCATAGTCATCCCTTGAACCTCATTGTACTCTATGTATCAAATGATCACTCTCCGCAATAAGTGTCCTCGGCATATGAACTTGAACTAGTTGGGCTCTAATCTATGCACTGACTTTGGCCTCAGAAGATGACTTATCAATACTCATAATTGTAAAAGAGTTAATCATACTCCACTCATGATACATGTGTACAGTTGGCATGCAGTCTTGAACCATTTCCAACTCAAAGTATCAACCACCACGTTAGCCTTTCTCGATTGGTACTCGATAGTGAAATCATAATCCTTTAACAGCTCCATCCATTACCTCTGTCTTATGTTCAAATCCTTTAGTGAGAATAAATACTTGAGGTTCTTATGATTTGAATAGAGCTTAAAATGCTCTCCATAAAGATACGTCACCATATCTTGAATGCAAGTACTGCTGCTGCTAACTTTAGGCCAGGTTCTGGCAACACTAGCACTAAAACCTATGTCAATCTCTATTTAAGCTCAAGAAAGACATTCTCGCATTCATTAGTCCACATAAATGGAACATCCTTCTTAGTTAGCTTCGTCATCAAAGCTGAAATTTTTTAGAAGGTTTGGAGAAAATGACCATAATAGCCTGCTAAACCCAGGAAGCTGCACATCTCAGTCACTGTAGTAGGTTTTAGCCAGCTGATAGTTACCTTGATCTTAGTGGGGTTATTGGAAATACCCTCAACTCAAACCATGTGACCCAAAAATCTAACCTTTGATAACCAAAACTCGCACTTACTAAACTTAGCATACAATCTATGCTCCCTCAAAGTCTGTAATGTGATCCTCAAGTGCTTAGCATACTCCACACAAGATCTTGAATAGATCAAGATATTATCAACGAAGATAATCACAAAGGCATCTAGGTATGGCTAAAACACTCTCTACATAGGTCCATAAACATAGCTGGGGGATTTGTTACCCCATATGGCATGACTAAGAACTTTTAATGCCCATATTGCGTGTGAAATCCAATCTTTTGTACATCTTCTTCCTTGAGTTTGCAAAATAATGAATTATCAGATTTGCAAGAAGTGAACCCAAACAATGCCAGTGTGCTCTTGAGTTTTTCAAACCAAGCTCTTGGGGCTTGTTTTAATCCATGGAGAGCTTTATGTAATCGACACACAAAATGGGGTTGAGATTTGTCTTCAAATCCTGACCCATCCAATCTTTTGTACATCTTCTTCCTTGATTCTCAACTAATGGTGCCCAAATCTCATATCAACCTTTGAAAACACCTTAACAACCCTAAGTTGATCAAATAAGTGGTCAATATATGGAAGAGGATACTTATTCTTGATCGTACCTTGATCAACTACTGGTAGCTGATGCATAATCGGAGGCTTCCATTCTTCTTCTTCACAAACAATACTAGAGTACCCCAAGGTGACACACTAGAGGTAAGAAACCCTTATTCAACAATTCCTTTATCTAGGCCTTCAACTCTTGTAATTCCTTAAGTGTCATGCATTAATAGGAATCGATACAAGTGGTGTCCCTGTAATAACCTCGATAATGAAGTTGATCTCCCGCTTAGGGGGCAAGCCTGGTAGATCTTCAGGGAACACATCAAAAAAATCTTTGGCAATAGGAATCTCATCAATACTTGACTGTGAAGCTCCCTCATCTAGGGTGGTTTAACCGGCTATAGTATCAATCTCATGTTATGTTACCAACTTGCCATGAGTACACTATCTATTAGAAGCTCTACCTTGAAAGTCAAAAATGGGTTGTCTTGGAATTTGAAACACAACCCTCTTGGCAAAGCAATCAACATATGCGTGGTATGCTACTAACCAATCCATATCGAGTATGACATCAAACTTGAGGAACTCTAACACTCGGAGATCTATAATAGTGTCAAAGTCCTCCAATCTAAGTGCATGCCTCTTGTAGATCATGCTAAATAGATACATTTCCTAGTGGCATTACTCAACATCAACCAAGTGGGAACACTAACTAGTCTAAGTCCCACACACCTAGAAATAAAAGACAGGGTAAAACCAGAATCAATCAGGACATAGATAAATGAATGATAGAATAAAATGGTACATTCCACTAAGGTCCTCAACGAGTAAGGCTCGGGCTGGGTGACGACTTGTGCTTGTTTCTGATGTCTAGCGTGTAAGAACTAGGACCTACTATAAGAGTTGGACACTCAACCCTCTTGTGTCCAACCTGTCCACACTAATAGCATGTAAGGGGATGCCTTTGTCCTCCCAAATAACTTTGATTCTATCCCTAGGCTCAACCATGGCTTCTGCCTTAGCCCCCATAAAATGTACTATGTTGTGTTATTAGTGGTTGTGACTAAACAGGAGTAGATGCAAACATAAATGCCATTGTAACAACCTGACCAAGAGTGATGCTCGATTGTCCCTTAGAAAAATTTTTCTTTTTGTGCCTTTGGTGATGACCACAACTTCGATAACCTCCAGATCCATCTCTCTATGATGGCTAGTCTTTAATAATGCTTGTTGTTATGGTTGTGGCTGAAGGGTACAACTTGGTACAATAAAAATCTCAAGACGCTTATCCAATCAGTCCATCTCATATTGTTCAACCTCCTCTGGATCTTTTCTAAGGTTTGAGCTCTAGAGGTGGAAGTCGCCTGCCTAATAGCAACCCTCAACTTAGCCCTCTCTCTTTGATCAACTATTGGCCTAGGTGCATAAGCATCAAACTATAAGAACTAGTGTGTATACTCTCTCACTGTCATGTCCCCTGGCATGTAATACCTGAAATTTTAATGACGTAATAGTTGTAATACCTGAAATTTTAGTGACATAATGACCAAAATTTAAGTTTAAAACACATATACGTATATATTTATATATAAATACATATATGTATATTTGTCATTGTTATGCAATTAATTAGTTAGCATAGAAGTATAAAGGAAT
>JAJIYU010011120.1:0-15571 GCA_030144865.1 Tinospora cordifolia
ACATTTATGGTGCTAACACATATCTTATTCATACACATATTAGCCAATATGTGTAAATATTTTATTTCTATTTATTTCTTAAGCAATTCCTTAAATTTTATAATTAATTCTGCTAAACCTTAATTTTCATTTAATTATCAAATTAAGGTCTTATTTGTCTATTTTATATTATATTTCCAATATATTTTATTTTTCATGTGCCAACCCATAATTTGCACTCAAAATTTTTTTAAAATCTTTGAAATTATTTTCACTTGATTTATTTCATTTAATTTTCTCAAACTTATTTATTTATTATTTAACAAAATTCTGGGGTATTACAGATGAGTGGCTTCAAAATGGTCGACTGAAGCGCTTGAAGTAAGTTTTCTTAGAGATCAAGTTTGCATTCCGAATATTGTTGTTTTTTATAATAAATTGATATTAACATTTGTCACATTATTTAGGTCAAATAAAGTGTACCATCATCGTGACAACAATCTGAATCTTGCTTTTAATTTTTCAATTGCTGATATTACTGATAAGGAATGGTTTTACACATTGATCACCCTAGGCCAGCCTATCTTCTCCTCTGTTAGTTTAATTTTTTGCACTTGATATTATTGCATACAGATATTATACTGATAATATACCAACATGATACAGAAATATAGGGTTTTGGACACTTTGCAATGTCTGGATACACAAATTATACTGATATGATACCAATTTCACCTATATATTCTATGTCCTTAAACTATTTTATGTTGTTTTGCATACATATTATACTGATATGATACTAATATCATCTATGTAACATGTTCTTAAACTCTGTTATGTTTATTATATCAGTATAATGAGATGTTATACAAATAACATACTTATTATGTTTTGAATGTTACCAATATCATCTATGTAACATGTTCTTAAACTCTGTTGTGTTTACTATTTCAGTATAATGAAATGTTACACAAACAACATACTTATTATGTTTTAAATGTTTCATGTTTATACAATTTTTATTCATGACCCAAATCTTTTATTGTAATTTAAAAATTCCGTATTGGCAGTATGTAGATGTGATGTTCTATTACTTGCGCAAGAAAATCAAGTATAACAAATCGATTAAAATCAAGTGTACAATGACAGACAACTTTTTCAATCAAAAGTTGCAGTCTATTTATGGTAGATTCAAAAAGAGAAGGATGCATCTGTGTTAGGGGATGAGATGATAATTGTGGAATATATGCTAGGGCACTACATGTACTACAATACTCTGTGGTTTGATGTTGACTACGTCATTTTTCCTATTAATGTTGTGGCTGCATTCCACTAGATATTGGGTTGCATCAGCATTCACCAGGGTTGCATTTATGTTTACAATTCCCTGCGTACTCTTACTGTTGACGTTGCGTCAATGAAGGTAGTTCAAGCTTATTCCACCATTCTTCCTTTTTATCTCGAGATGATTGGATTTTACCAATCGAAAGTTGACCAAAAGGATAGACTTCGGAAAGATCCATTCAAGGTGCAAGTGGTTAATAATCTACCAGAGCAAGATGAGTGTGATTGTGGAATGTTCATGTTTCATTTTGCTGAATGTTTTGCCACCGGAAAGGAAATTTCACTTGATTTTGATATGGTGAGCTACAGAAAAAAGGTGGCTATTAATTTGTACTTGCATTGTAGAATGAAGCAGAATAAAGGTACCAAGAGTGATGATAAAAGATCAGGTCGATTTAATGTTAAATGTAGGATTCAATCATAGTGGGTCTTAAAGAAGTAAAGAACGAAAAAAGTTAAGTTGTCATATCTTGCGTCACAGTTTTTCAAGGATAATGTGTAAAACCATTTTTTATGTTTCAAATATGTATAATTTGAACACGATTATGGTTCATTTATAACAATCTCAACTATTTTTCATTTGAATTTTGTCATTTTATTTTGTCTTCTAAGGCAGATTGTTTTATTTTTGACACATTAATTAATAATGTTATTCATCTGTGAACTTTATTATATTGATTTTATTTGAAAATGATACAAGTTATCAATTCACGGGTTATTCATACCATCATTCACGCATTATTTGATCGTTATCACTAGATTTTTATCCACACATTATTCGATCTTTATCTTATATAATATTGCATTTTAAGGGTTATATATATATATATATCATACACGCATTATTCAATCGTTATTGCTATATGTTTATACGCGCATTATTCAATTTTTATCCCTGCATTATACCACATTTCGCAGGTTATATATACCATTATTCACACATTATTTGATTGTTATCACAAGATTTTTATGCGGGCATTATTCGATCTTTATCCCTACATTATATAATATTTCACTGGTTATTTATACCATTATTCACGCATTATTCGAATGTTATCGCTAGATTTTTATCTACGCATTATTTGATATTTATCCCTACATTATACTACATTTTACTAGTTATATGTATACCATCATTCATGAATTAATTATTCGATTGTTATCGCCAGATTTTTATACTATATTATTCAATATTTATTCTTACATTATATCACATTTCATGTGTTATATATACCATATATATTATTCACACAATATTCGATCAATATCCTTACATTCACTACAAGAAATTGCACCTACAACAACGTGCAATGTTCGTTGTTATACCCATACGACAACGTTCATGGTGATGTTGTCGAACAGGGTGTTGTTAAACGGCCGACTACTTTTAACAATGGTCACGAGCCTGTTGTTGTAAAGCGTTGTGTATCGGTCTGACAGTGAGGTTATAAAAATGTTCGCTCGTTGTTAAATGATTCAATCTTTTAACACATATTCGACAACAGTCACAATTTCTGTTGTTGTAGAGATGTTATAACAACAGGCACACATTGTGGAAAACCTAACCTTTAACAACAGTCACGTGGGTGTTGTTATAATGCGTTGTGTATCATTCTAAAGTTGAGGTTACAACAACATTCGCACATTGTTAAATGCTTCGATCTTTTAACACATATTCGACAATGGCCATAATGCCTGTTGTTGTAGACATGTTATAACAAGGGGTGAACGTTGTAGAAAACTTTACCCTTTTAACCTTTCAACAACAATCGTCTGCACATTGTTATATCATGTATCCTATAACGAAAACTAAACGTTGTCATATGTTTTAATTTTTTTAATGATAAAATTATTTTAATACAATATATATTGCATATATTTACCTGTATCAAATTCATAATATTAAATAAACATTATTAAATATTTGTCCTATCATTTTAAATGACTCATTTAGTATCACTTAAGAATAAAAAATTTCATAATGCCAAACATCTATATACAATCCATAAAAAAGTGTAATATAATTATTATTACACTACTTATTATTATTAATTAATCCTAATAAACAAAAATAAAAAAAGTTCTTAAGCAAAAATTCTTCTTGAAGGATCATCACGTCTCATCTTGATACACAATCCAAGCATATAAACTCAAGTTCTCCATTATTCCAATCTTTATATATATATATACCTACATAAAAAAATGAAGTTAATTAGATTAATTTTTTTAAACAAATAAAAATAAGAGCTAAAGAGCAACTGTTAGAGTTCAAGCAACTCAATATATATCTAACAACGACATATAAGAACAAAACAAAAAAGGATACTATGCATAGTTTTACATGATCCATAGAACACTTAGCGCCACTAGGGGATTGGACACTTAGACCTAACTATATATTAATTTTTCTTAAAATTAAAGCATATATATATATACGTGAAAGCTAGAGATGAAATTTCACATTGTTTATTAATCTTAAACCAAAAGCTATAATAGTAATCAATAAACATTATAAATCATGAACGCGAAAGAGTAGATACTTTATACTAAAGAAGAAGAATAGTAGCCTCGAGGAAAAGAATATTAATTTAAAAGCGAATACTTACTTCATCTGTTTCTAAAGTCTTCTTTTTTGTCATAGTGGTTATAGAAGATATAATATGCATGTTGATACAAAATGAAAAGGAATTAACTAATTAATTTAGATGCATTAAATAACTATCATATCACAAAATTCAATTAAGAAAAACGAATAATGAGTTATAGTATAGAACTTAATGCTTACATTATTCACAAAATAGTGTCATTTAGGTTAATCCTAGCACAGTGTTCCACGTTTCCATCTCCAAATTTTGGCATGTTCATAGGCTCATGGGTCAAGTATATACTTTTCTCATATGCTTGTAACTCATGAAAACCTCTTGGAGGAGTTCTCAAAACGACATACCAGTTAGATGTTTCATTTTCTCTAGAATAGAAAACTTGCCTTGCTTGTGATGCAAGAATAAATGGATCCTTATCAAATTGAAATTGCCCTTCATGAAGATTGACTAATGCAAATTCTTCTTCTTTCTTGACACCAATGACAATATTAGCCCAATCACATTTAAAAATAGGCACATGAAATGTATGATAATCAAGAATTATGATATCTCTTTAGGCTGCATAATAAGTGACCTCCCCAGATTGTTGTGATTGACCTTTTGCACTAGACCTACAAAGAGTTATTGCTTCAACTAAAACACTACTATTTTGTTGGGATTCTGTGCATTTTTTGTATGAAAATGGAGACCGTTTATTAAATATCCCTAACACGATAATACTTGCTCCCTAGGCCCCAGTGTGAGCCATGTTAGCTTACTAGAAACATTGTTATGTCCAGCAAGCTCCTTAATCTGATCATATAGCAAAAAGAATATAATGAGTACTACTTTGCTAAGATAAATGAAAATGCATGTTGAAAAATGCTTATTTACCTTATCACGAATCCATCTATTAAATTCATCCATGTGTCTTTTATACAACAAATGTTCATTCCTTAATAATCTTCTATCTGAATGTCAAAGTTCATTCAAGTGCATTCTAATAAACAACATAAAGTTAACTCTAACTTGAACGAAGTGCTCAGATATTCATCATTTATAATATGGATTATAAAAACAATATACTTACTATATGTAAGGTTGAACTTCTAAACTATTTAGTAAAACATAAAGGTAAGCAATATCCAAGATATCGGACAGAAGCACAACTTTCTTTTCACTAAGAATTGGGTAGCCCTCCAATTCTATTTCATTTTCTTCATCTTCATTTTCAACATCTTCATTGTAGGTCGATCGAATCCCCACGTTACGTGCTTTCTCTATATATTTGCTACAAAATATGGTACACTCATTAGCAAGATATCGTTTAGCTATACAACCCTCTAGTCGTGCACAATTCTTAACATAGCCCTTTAGCACTTTCATGAATCTAAAACACCACAAAGATTAGTACATTCAATTATTTGGTGAGCAATGGACTAAGATACATGTATAATAAAGTGATACATATTCTACCTCTCAAATGGATACATCTACCGATATTGGACTGGTCCACCCAAAAAAGCTTCTCGTCCCAAGTAAATTGTTAAGTGAACCATAATATCAAAAAAAAGATGGAGGAAAGAACCTGTCAAAAATGCACAAAGTTTCGACTATTGAATCATCCAAATCCAATAATAAATTTTGATCAACAATCCTATTACAAAGTACATTAAAAAATCTATAAAGTCGTGAAATTGCATATCTTAGACCATTTGGTAGAACTCTTCTCAAAGCAACAGACAAAATTTGTTGCATTAATAAATGACAATCATGTGACTTCAAGCCAAGTATCTTACATTCTTTAATTGACACACAATTTCCAATGTTAGACCCATAACCGTCAGGTAACTTCAAATTTGCTAATCTTCTGCAAAAAAATTGTTTATCTTCTTTTGAAAGAGTGTGCATTGCGGTAAGTAAATATAATCAATCTCCTCACTTCTCAACATGTAACTAAGTCTTAATATTCATGCATTCCAAATCTCTACGAGCATTGAGTCCATCTTTTGATTTGCCTTTCACATCCAGAAGTGTGTGAATAATACTATCAAAATTATGACGTAAAAGCAAACTCTGCATAAATTTGACTTAATTACTTCATATGTTATGAAATAGAATGAATCCATATTATGTTTCACAAAACAAATGAATTTAGAGTACAATGACAAAAATACGTAAGCATAGCTTCCAATATGACAATTCAAAGAAAATTGACTTCTTCTTCCATGTATGTTCCTCATCTTTCGTCTTTTTCTTCCTTTTTTTACACTTCCCACAGTCATTTACAATATTTTCTACCTCTACAAGAATTGCTTCACTTGTAAACCACTTTGGTTTTCCTCGTAGCTGTTGTATACTATTAAACCAAGATCTTTTTTTTCGATATGGATGGCAATGAACTAAAAATCTTCTATGACCCATGTATGAGAATTTCGACTATGATGCAACCATTCAAAGCAAGTATCCAAGCAACAAATAGGACATGCAAATCTTCCGTTTGTTGGCCACCCAAACATATTTGCATAAGTTGGAAAATCATTTATAGTCCACATTAAGATTGCTCTTAAGTTGAATCTTGATTTTGTAAATGCATCATACGTGTCAACTCTATTTGTCCATAAAAATTTCAAATTGTCTATCAAAGGTGCTAAGTAAATATCTATATCATTTCCTGGTTGTTTCAGTCCAGAAATGAGTAATGTCAACATTAAATTATCCTTCAACATGCACAACCATGAAAGCAAGTTATATGCAACTAATATTACTGGCCAGCAACTGTACCTGAAACTAAGGTCTTGAAAAGGATTAAAACCATCCATAGCCAAACCAATCTAATATTTCTATGATCTAATGCAAAAGATTCATTATTGTCATTTATAGATTTTCATGCAGGTGAATCAACCGGATGCCTCATTTTCCCATCGGTACTTTTGTTATTTTGATGCCATGTCAATTGTTCAGCTATTTCAGCGACTCCATACATTCTTCGAAGTCTTGGAATTAGTGGAAAATAACACAACACTTTCTTAGGGACTTTAGTCTTTTTTTGAGTGTGCTTAGATTTCCATCTAGACGAACCACATTTGGGGCATAGATCTGCATCTTGTAGCTCATTTTTAAATAAACAACAATCATTAATACAAGCATGTATCTTCTCATACACAAGATCAAATGCCTTTAAAAGTCTTTTTGTTGCATATAAATAACTAGGAAGAGTATGATCAGATGGAAGCAAATCACCAACAATCTTAAGCAATTCATTAAACCCAATGTCTGATAAACCATATGAAGCTTTTAACTTGAATAAAACTATTGTTGCTGAAATTTTAGTATGTTCCAAGCAACCAGGATATAAAGGTGTCTTTGCCTCTTCAACTAAATGTGTGAGGTCTTCCTCTTCAATTTCATGTTCATTCTGTCTATCATGATCTTTTTGAATTTATGTATGGTCCTTGTACATTTTGTATTTATCATTCATGGGTATATCTTCGGAGACCGAACCACATGTTTCAAGCCTTTCTCCATGAAAAAACCAATTAGTATATGTACGATTCATATCTTTTATGACTAAATGCTCATATATTAAACCATAATGGTGGCGATCCAAGTTCTTGCATTTTGTACAAGGACACGATATTATGTCTATATTTCCTAAACTTACATGCGCAAAATTGTCACACCCTGACCCCCGGACCAGACGTCATGTCTGTCAATCTGTGGCCCCATCGTTGGGCGTCGCGCGATTCCAAGCTCGGCGCGTGGTCTGCCGAGGCCCCGGGCGTGCAACAGATGTCATCATCTATCTTTCTACCTCTATACACGAGGTTTAAATCATTTCTTTAATTTCAAATAACCATTTTAATCATGCTTCACTAAGCAATTGGTTTCAAATCAAATTCAAATTCACCGGATGTTCAAAATCATATTATTACTAGAAATCAAGATAATAGTAGCGGAAACACTTTTCAGATCAAATCTTTCTAAATCATTGAACACTGTATAGCATACCATAACTAAAAATCATCAGTTTATCAATCAAGATAAAACAGTGTTCAAAATGATAAAAATAGTCTTGTATATACATATACAAAAATATGATACATGGCCCTCTGGCCCAAATTCAAACATACATCGTAAAAACTGTACAAAAACAGAGAGACAGTTTAACAAAATCACACTCTCTCTCTCTACAAGTCCTCCAATCTCTGGTCTGCATCCTCACTGAGCGCTGGGCTCATGAGTACCTATAAAATAAAAATGGTGTGAGCTCGAAAGCCCAGTGATCTCCCCTACACATCAATAGCATTATACAAACTAGCATACGAAACATGAAAACAGTTTTAATCATTATGGCGTTTCAAACACTTAGTCAGTTTATCCGTTGCGCTCTAATTCAGGAAGTTACCATCTGATATCAGGAATTAACCGAAAGAGTGAACCACCCTCGGTATCCCAATTGTAGTCCTGAACACAATCAGGCACGACATCTTTATAACACAGAAGTCTACCTCTGAGACCATGACCCAAGGAGATACTGAAACTAAGGGAAAAATCCTCATGACTTTCCACATTCGAGGGTCTCATATGGCCGCTCGCAGTTTGGCCTAGTTGGGGATACCCACGATGACGTCCTGGAACATCCGGAGAACCTCAACGTGATGTGCCACCAGTTCCCGTCCATCGCCCCGGTACGTGGAGTTCTTAATAAACCTTTAATGTTCTTAAGTTTCACAATCATAGTTTTCATTCCACACAGCATACAGACATGCTTATTCAAAATGTTAGTCTAAGTAGATAAAGCAAACAGACATCAAGCTAATCATAGTATCCTGGTACTAGAAAGCAAGTAACCGGACATTAGGATATCATGTTAATCAATCCACCCAAGGCATACATCCCTAGCATGATCCTAACTGCAGGAATTTAAACATAGATCGCATTCCGCATCCTACGTTCGCACAATACTAAAGAGTGAGGAAGAGATAATCAACCCCACCTGTGCACGCCGAAAAGCCGCTGACTCGTCACCCCTCACACAGTTGTCCAATATCGTCAATCTGCATCATTAGATGGTAATGATACATTACTTTGTGCCTTTAATACACATCTAACCCAAACCTAAAGGTCTGTTATCATTCAGTGCTTTAAAGTGTACCCAAAACACTCCAAAACAATTTTCCAGTCCATTGACTGCGCTCAGTACGGTGTAGACCACGGTCTACACACCATTTCTCACCCAATAGTGGGATTTCACCCATGTACGCCATACTTGTGAGTTTCATTCGAGTTTAACACTTAAATCTAATGTTTTGGACACCCAATAATCATTTAAACACATAAACTAACTAAAGAATGGTTGTTTACATTATTTACTCATCAAAACCCATTAATCAAGCCTCAAAAACGGGATTCACTTTCAATGAAATCGATCCCTTCATTTCTAACACCAAACAACCATCCTAAATCCATCATACTAGTGTCCAAACACACATATAGGGAAATACACAGTGGTTCCTCATGTTTGGCTTGGTTTCTAGCCACTAAACTCACAATACCAAGTTCATGAACGGATCTTAATCAATTTGATTCACAAGCTATTGACAACTACTCTTAGATGAGCTCAAAACTTAAAGGAAACTTAAAGAAAATCAGAGAACTCACCTGTGAATCGCCCGTGTCGCTCCTCTCCAAATCCCGGATCGTTTCAGTGCAAAATGAGAAATTCTGCACCTGAAACATATATATAGCTCACACACAGACCGCGGTCGTCGTTAGACCGACCTCGGTCATCGAACAGATTTCTCTTCATGAACCTCAGTCTTCACTTTATGGACCTCGGTCATCCCTTTATGGACCGCGGTTGACACTTTACGAACTGCGGTCACCATTGTGACCTAGTTTTCTCGTTTCTGCACTTTTCCACTGATGGCCGCGGTCTTCCCATAAGGACTGCGGTCCACAGTGTGTTTTTCACTACTCACGGATTTTTCACATCACGGACCGCGGTCGGCATCAGACGGACTGCGGTCGGCAGAATGATGCCTTATTTTTTCACGCTTTTTTTCGCACGTTTCTAGCTATCCAAATGTTCTAATAAATTTTGTCTTGTTAAATATCATACAATGATCATTAAAAAAAAGTTTCCACTCATTTTTATATTTATTTTGAATTTTCAAAAATTTATGTTGACGTGGACACATTATAAGACCTAGGGTGATTACAATCTACCCCCCTTAAAGAAATTTCGTCCTCAAAATTTAAATGAGAAGTACCTGAGCAATGTGTCCAATCAATCCGTCCTGGCGAAGAGATATGGGTGTTTCTTCTGCATCTCACTCTCAAGTTCTCAGGTTGCTTCCTCCAGGTTATGATGCCTCCACAGGACTTTAACTAAAGGAATGTCCTTAGTCCTGAGACTCTGTACCTTACGATCAAGGATCTGCACAGTTGGCTCCTCGTAAGTAGCATCATCTCGAAGTACAATCTCGTCCAAATGTAAAACATGAGATGGGTCTGGTTCGTACTTCCAGAGCATCGAAACGTGGAACACATTGTGTACTGAGGACAATCTATTTGGCAAATCCAGCTCATAAGCACATGCACCAACCCGTCTAATGATCTTAAATGGACCAATGTACCATGGTGCTAGCTTCCCCTTCACTCCAAACCGTCTGATTCCTTTTTGTGGGCTGATCTTCAAGAATACCTGATCACCGGTCTGGAACTCTAGAGGTTTTCTCCTCTTGTCAGCATAGCTCTTCTGTCTGCTTTGTGCTGTAGCTAGTCTCTTCTAGATTCGCTTCACCTGTTGGTTCATTTCCTCAATCAACTCGGGTCCAGTGAATACCTGGTCTTCAAACTCTGCCCAACAGGATGGTGATCTACAGGGTCTGTCGTACAGTGCCTCATATGGAACCATCTTAATGCTTACCTGATAACTGTTATTATATGCAAACTCGGCAAGATGCAGATGCTTACTCCAATTTCCTCTTAAGTCTAGGGCACATGTTCTCAGCATATCCTCCAATATCTGTATGACCCTCTTTGACTGCCCACCTGTCTGTGGATGAAAGGTTGTGCTCATGGTCAATTTGCTACCCAATTCCTTCTGTAGACTCTGCCAGAATTGAGACGTGAATCTGGAGTCTCTGTCTGGCACTATGGTACTGGGAACACCATGCAATCGCACAATCTCTCGCACATAAAGTTCTCCCAGTTTACTCACTGCATCAGTAGACCGAATAGGTAGAAAATGTGCCACCTTAGTCAGTCGATCTACTATTAGTCAGTCGATCTACTATTAGTCAGTCGATCTACTATGACTTATAAGGTGTCTTCCTCCCTTATGACTTCTCGGCAAGCCGCTAACGAAATCCATTGCTATACTGTCCCACTTCCATTCAGGAATTGGAAGACGCTGTAATAAACCCGATGGTTTCCTGTGCTCAGTCTTGACTTGCTGACAAGTCAGACACCGGGAGACATATCTGGCAATGTCCCTCTTCATGCCTCTCCACCAGAATGTTTTCTTCAAGTTCTGGCACATCTTGTCGCCCCCTGGATGCATAGTGTACTTACTCAAGTGTGCCTCATCCATTAGGGTTCCTTTGGCCTGTCCAGAACTGGAAACACATAGTCGGTTCCCTAATCTTAATGCACCCTCTGTGTCAAGGCGAAAATCAGTGTGCTTGCCCTCCTTAACGCCATCTATCAGTCCTGTAATCCATACGTCAGATTTTTGCTCATCTCTGATCTGGCGTAAGATGTCTGGCTGGCAAGTCACTGCATACAGATATGTTCGTGTATCATCTATAGCTACACCTAGATTATAGTCGCTAATCAGCTGGTACATTTGACCCACTTCATCCCTCCTGCTCAACTTCCTACTAAGAGCATCAGCAACTACATTCAACCTACCGGGATGATAGTGCAGCTGAAAATCATAGTCACTAAGGAACTCAATCCACCTTCTCTGCCGAAGGTTCAGTTCCTTCTGAGTGTATATGTACCTGAGCCTCTTATGATCTGAGTAGATGTCAAAACTCTCACCATATAGATAGTGCCTCCATATCTTCATCGCAAACACGATTGCTGCAAGCTCCAAATCGTGCGTAGGATAATTCAGCTCATGTGGCTTCAGCTGCCGTGATGCATAAGCCACTGGCTATCCTTGCTGCATCAATAGTGCACCCAATCCGCTAAGGGATGCATCATTGCACACAGCATACCTCACACCAGGGATAGGTGTGATGAGTACCGGTGTTGTAGTCAACCTCTGCTTAAGCTCCTAAAAGGACTGCTCACACTGCTCGCTCCAAATGAATTTCTCGTCCTTTCTAGTTAGCTTAGTCATTGGACCCGCCAATTTCGAGAAATCTTTAATAAACCTGCGGTAGTACCCAGCCAACCCAAGAAAACTCCTGATCTCTGTCAATGTAGTGGGTTGCTGCCAATCGGATACTGCTTTTACCTTCTCCGGGTCTACTGCTATTCCCTCTGCTGATACCACATGGCCAAGAAACTTGACCTGCTTCATCCAAAAATCACACTTGCTAAACTTGGCATATAATTTATGCTGCCTCAGTGTTTCCATAACAGTCTGCAAGTGTTGTATGTGCTCTGTCTCTGATCAGGAATATACCAGAATGTCATCAACAAATACTACCACAAACTGGTCAAGAAAACGACTGAAAATTTTGTTCATCAGGTCCATGAACACGGCTGGAGCATTTGTCAAACCAAATGGCATGACCATGAACTCATAGTGGCCATACCGCGTCCTGAAGGTTGTCTTATGTATATCAGACTCCCGGATCCTCAACTGATGACACCCTGACCTCAGATCTATCTTGGAGAAGTATTGTGCTCTACTGAACTGATCAAAGAGGTCATCAATCCGTGGTAAAGGGTATCTGTTCTTAATAGTAACATTGTTCAGCTTCCGGTAGTCTATGCATAGCCTCATGGAACCATCTTTCTTCCTCACAAATAGGACTAGAGCTCCCCACAGTGACTGACTCTGTCTGATGAATCCCTTCGCCATGAGCTCGTCCAACTGAGTCTTCAACTCTATCAACTCCACAGGTGCCATCCTATACGGTGGAATAGCAATGGGATTAGTGTCGGGATGCAACTCAATCTTAAACTCTACCTGTCTGTGAGGTGGTAGTCCAGGCAGATCCTTTGGGAATATATCTATGTACTCTTGTATCACAGGAATACTGTGAATATCTGTGGTCCCCTCTGCATCCTCATCTGCTAGCTGCCTGAAGTCACCCTTCTGCTGAATGGCATACAACAAAGCCAGTGTAGGACTCCTAGGCAGTCTCCGAATATCCCCATCGATCCTTAATGTCTCTCCTGATGGCAACTGTATAGTGACTCTCCTCCTCTGACAATCAATTTGTGCCTGATATTGGGTCAACCAATCCATTCCCAATATCACGTCATAGCCACTAAAATGCAGTAAGCAAAGCTCAGCAGGAATTAGCTGGTCTCCAAATCTAAACTCAACTCCACAATAGTTCCCTGAGCTCACTGTCTCGCCTATCGGCGTGGCAACATCCAATGGTATCGCCAATGGGCTCGTGACAAGTCTCAATTTACTCACCAAATCTTCAGAAATAAAAGACCGTGTGGCACCAGAATCAAACAAGACATGCACAGCAACACCAAACAACAAAAACATACCATCAACTGCAGGAGTCGGGACTGTCTCGGCCTCTGCTGCATACAGTATGGCCTGCTCTCTCTGTCTCGTCTGGGACCGTGTCTACCTCTGCTGTGGCCAACTACTCTGTCCCTGCCCTGACTGCTGTTGTACTGGTGCTGGAGCTCTGGTAGGGCAATCTCTAATCATATGTCCCTGCTGCCCACACGAGAAGCACAGTCCTAACTTCTTGGCCTGCTCCCTCTGCTCAGTGCTAATCTGACCTGATCTGGTCTGCTGCTACTGTCCTGAAGTCTAGGCCTGACCACTAGCAGTAGGTGCTCTAGATGTTCGTCGTCGGTCTTTCCTCTACTGTAGGGCTCCAGATGTCTAACCTAAATACGGTCTCTTCTGTCCCCTCTTAAGCGACTGCCCAAACTCTATGTCTCTCTTTACATGCTGGGCCCTCACAACCGCCTCTCTGAAGGTAGTCAGTCTCAGAGGCGTGATCATTCTCCTAATCTCCATCCACAAACCCTCTATGAACTTTTCCGTCTTCAGTAACTCATCAACTACCATCTCTGGGCAAAATCTCGACTGCTCTGTGAACCTGTGCTCATACTCTGTCACAGTCAATGTCCTCTGCGTCAGTCTGATAAAATCTGATCACATCTGGGACCTCCGTGCTGACGAGAAGAACGTGTCATAAAACAGTGTCTGGAACTCATCCCAGGTCATCAATGGTCGGATCTGCCACTATTATCTTCCACCAGTGGTAGGCTGGTCCCACCATCTGATGTACTGCCAAAGCTACTCTCCTCGGTCTAGTTACTCCTAGCAGCGTCAGATGCTTATCCATCTCTATGAACCATCTATCTGCTGCAATAGGATCTGCCTGTCCCTCAAACTGGCTAGGATACAGCTTTTGAAACTCTATAGCTAGGTCCTTCTGCTCTTTATCATAACCGGCAGACTTACTAGCCGTCTGTGCTGGACTCTCAAGGGGTACTGTCACTGGAATCGTTGTCTCATCAGGTACAGACGCTGGCGTAGACGTCTATGCAGGTACTGGAGGCCGTATGGGAGGCTGAGAAGACTCTGTCGGGTACCGGCTCGTCACGGCCCTGTCCACTGCCCTATCCACCGCTCTCTGTATCATATCTGCGAGAGCCTCTGAGGATACTGTAATGGCAGCTGGCGCAACCACCTCGGTAACACCCTCCTCTGTCTGTACTGGTTCCTTCGTAGCCTCACCTCTGGACCTACCCCTACAGAGTCTGCCTCGTCCTCTAGCTCTCGACATTATCTTCAAGTCAAAAGCACACTTTCAGTATCCAACAGTGTAATCATAATATAGTAGAAAATTCAATAATTTAAATGAATATAACTGCCTTTCAACTTTAAGCTGGATACCATGACTTGTGATAATAGCCATTCATTTCAACCCGCCTATACCCTTCATGTTCATCGTGCTACTGTGACTCTAAGTTCATGTCTCTAGGTTTTCGATATGTTTCAATAGCCTATGGGTTTATGCTTCTAAGTCGACAACATTTTATTCAGTTCTGGGGACAGGAATTTGTGTGTCAATACTCAAAATAGTGATATCACATATATACAAAGCAACCACCCAACAATCAATCAAACAATGCACGCTGGCATAATGGAATCCCTGTTCCATTACGGCTAGAGTATATTTATGCCAAATCCTGGTCTCTAAGGGTGACGCAAGACCCACCGTACACGACCGTCCCATACCAGTAGAATACAGTGCGTGCAAGTTCTCCCAAAGAGTCCGTTCATCGCTCATTACAATTTCGCAAGTGTCTCGCTCCTTAAGGCAGACGCAAGACCCACCATACATGGTCAGTCATTCTTCGAATCCAGGATTTCTCCATACCCAAAAGGATACAGGATCCTCCTGAATCGAGTCATGACCAAAACAAGTGTGCGTTTTCATGTTATAAGTCTCTAGCTTATGTCCTAAAAGCTTTTATTGAGATCCACTGTCTTC
>JAJIYU010011121.1:0-15562 GCA_030144865.1 Tinospora cordifolia
AATAGAAATCATTAAACAATAATCAAAGAAGTAAATCATACTCAAAATTCGACAATAATCTTCAATATATAATTGGAACACTGGTTCTAGCTCTTCTCAGCCGTCACAAGTGATTTTTTTCGTATATGGTATATCTGGGTTCTAATAACCTCTCCTATTTATAGTCCTACACTAAAAAAACCATAAAAAATATGAAAATCCTGATAATTAATTGTGTGACCGCGGTCAATAATGTTCTTCAATGAAACACTGGAATCTTCTCATTTTGTCCACCGCAGTCCATCTTTTTCGTTCACAAATCACGTTTTGGTTATCGCGGTCATTGGATCACCGACCACGGTAACCAGTGAGCTTTACCCACTTTGTGTCCTCTTCAGCTACAACAATCTTCAGTTATTCGACTGTGGTCTCTTGATACTTTTTTCATGATTTCTTCTTCTTTTGCCATCATATGATGTGCTTTCCCTTTTTGTTTCAACCTGTACCTACAATATATTCAATTTCCTTTCCCAGACATCATTTTCTCATAAAAGAGTCCCAAATCTTTAAAACAAAGCTTATAATGACATGAAACAATGCTGGTTCCTAAACTACATGCTCATGTTACTAATTATGCAAATCTCTACCTAATTCTCCCTTTATTTCCTATAAAATGCAATAAATCACCTATGCTAATGTTAGTTTGCTATGCAACTAACAAAGACCTCAAAACTTAGACTATTGTTCGTCCCCGAACAAAGACTCTAATCTAAACTGACACATCCTATCATATAGAAGTACATTCGATTTCGATCATCATTGTAACCTCAATTTTCTGTTTCTTTAGTTTATGACTCGTTAACAATTCCTTAGGGCCATTCAGGTTGTCTAGATTTTTAGTTCATCATCTATTCTTTCTCAACTTCACCCTTTTATCTATTAGTATCTCAATCCTTCTAGACTTTGTAGGTGATTCGCAGGTACCATCCCACTCATAGAATTCCTTTCATAATACCTCAGTACACAGATCCTCTCAATTCTCTCCTTTGTCTATCTGCTACTAAGGTCAAACTATAGTCAGAATCAGTGGTCTTTCTTTTAGGTTGTAACATAGTCTGGCTCAAGGTACAAGTGTAATAAGACTTTAAATCTGACTCAAGTGTACACTCATAGCAATAATATTAACCTATAGCCTAATCCTTTCTGTCCAAGCCTTCGTATTTTCCTTTTATGCTCACAACCTTGTTTTCATAGCTTCCCCAAACTTATTTCATCATGTGCACTCTAAATTATACTCACATGTACACTCATACAAAAGTAGAAAGTTCAGCTATCATTGACAATACTAAAATACTAAAGAAATAAATATATTCTCCTTTTTTTTTCTTTTTTTTTTAACAATATAAAAGTTGAAACAAAAACTGGAAACATGTATTTTAATGTTAGCATCCCCTCTTTCTTTCACATCATCAAAATAAATAGTATTAAAACCATGAGTACACACAAATAGGTCCAATTGAGATATTCATATAAGGATAGAGTGTTTATATATATAATGTTTAGGTTCAGAACAAGAAAACAAGCTATAAGGCTCAAAATTAGCTACAAAGGATTATAAATGCTAGGACCAGCCTTTAGGCTATGACTCAAACAATGATGGCCTACTTCATTTCCCTCCTATAGTCATTCCTAAGCAGTGTTCAAGACAGATTTGATTATTTCAAGAGTCTGTGAGAAATTTTCTCCACTTGTGGTTTGATGTCCACTCTTCACTTTCCTCAGTTTTCGGATTCTCAATCTACGTAAGACTACAGAGATCAGTCAACGTCAAATTTCAGACAAACCAAGCACACAGACTATTTGAAAGTACCCTAGTTCTTTGTCTCATCACATTAGAAGAACGTTACAATTTCATATGTTACTCAATAAAATTTGTTTTATTTTATTTTCATTTATTTATTTATTTATTTTATATGTGGACAATGTATCCTAAGTGCTTTCCTAGAATGCATCTAACAAAATTTGACAAAATAAAATTGACAAAAACTGACAAAACAAAATAAAACTGACCCTATTTGCTGTGTGTTGAGGCATTAAGCACATACCCCCAAACTTGAATGGTGTTTTGTCTTCAAGAGCACATTGATTTGCATACGCGAGAAAAGAACACAGCACAACATGCATTCAAAGATAGAAGAAAATTAGTCTGGAAAGCCTAAAAATTCATTGTACAAGTAAGACCATTTATATCAAGGAAGGCAACATTAGAATAACCAAAAGCAACAAAAGTACAAAAAAAATTGCATTTCAAGAGCAGCAAAAGACAGCAACACAAATAAAGAAGAAACCAAGGCGCAGAGGTTAGCTCCAAAGACTTCTTCTTCGGTAATGAAATCATTAAAATCACCGCCATCATCATCATCACCACCAACATCCTCAACATCATCAGAATCATCATCATCGCCTACCAGCGGAGTCGGGGGCACTGGAGGTGTACAACAAGCCATCGCCATGTAGGAGACATAGCAAGAAGGAGGAGGATAAGCCTTGGCCATACTCGGGTCCTTACGGTGTAGCCACTGGGTGAGATATACCATCCAATACATCATAGTATGCTTAGTAGAAGAGAGGGGTGCAGCAGCAACGGAAGAAGACTGTGGAGCATCAGCAGGATGTGCAGGGGCCAGTATGGAGCTGGCTGGATCAACAGCTGGTGGTGGTGACTCAGTAGAGGCTCAACCCCTCTTAGTAGAAGTAGAAGAGAGCATCTTCACCGCTATATGATCCTTCATCTTCAAGAGCGGCTCACTCTTCTCCCATACAACCCTAACTCTTCTGCAAAGCTCTGTGATGAGAGTAGGATGCGGCAAACCCACATTGGTCTTGTCAATGGCTGACCTAATGGAGCTGGAAGTAATTGTCCCAATATTGATCGGGAGCCCTTTCATGATGCAGTACACTAAAATGACTTGCTCCATAGTGACCCTGTTAATGGCTAAGGAGGGAAGAAGATTAGCACAGACTAAATATAACCACACCTTAGCAGGGGTCTTAAAAGTGGTCTTCACCAAGTTGACGAGCCTGTTGTTATAGCAAATCCAAGAGGCCCCATCAACACATAGAGTTTGCAATACCTCATCCGGATCAAATCTAGGTAGGAGATTGTAGTATTCATCTGGGGAGTCTGTAGGCAAGCCATAGACTTCATTAATTGCTGCCGCACTGAATGGTACCCACTTGCCCCACACCCATACTGATCTACCCTCTCAGTCTGGTGCATTTGCATAAAACTCTTGAACTATTGATACTACTGTAGTAGCGGGTGCCTGAATAAGCTGCTCCTAATGCCTAGCAGCCACCACTGTATCAATACCAATGTTGTATTCCTCATTCATTAGCATGATGCCTCTCTCGGGGATAAGATGTCTGTTGGAGCGTATCATGTTGAATCTCAGCTTGGCAGCGACTATTTTAAAAAGATTACAATCAGCTGGCGGAGGAGGCGGCACTGGCTGCCTACCCTTTGAAGTAGGATGTTTCATTCTAGGAGGCTTACAACAACAGCAATGGTTGGCAAGGAAAACAACAAGATTCATAAAATAGTGTACTCAAAATGAATTGAAACTAATTGAAGTATATTAGTTCACAAGTCTAAGCATCCTAACATCAGAAATAATCATCAGACAATAAAAATGAATTGAAACTAATTGAAGTATATTAGTTCACAAGTCTAAGCATCCTAACATCAGAAATAATCATCAGACAATAAAAATTGATCCTTGTAATTCCAATTTCATCATATTCAATGAAAATAGCTATGAAATACGCCTCATTGCATTGAAACAAAATAGCTTACATCCTAGGATGCTCATGAACAAGGATTTGTGCAAGTCTTGGCTCAAAAGGACTGACTAATCATGCACACATGGATTAAAAAGGAAAGAGGTTGCAAATTATTGAGTAAGATAACTATTTCTAACAAAAGAACTAATGGGCAACTCCTAAATCTATCTAAACACCCAAAGAAAACTAAGAACTATTGAAAAGTAAGGTAAAAACACTTACATTATCATTGGAATGGCAAGAGAAACTCTGGAAATTGAAAAGGAGACGAAGGGTCACTTGAAATTTCACAAATTTCGGAGCAGAATGACTCAGAATAATCGTGATTTGGCTTAATAAGACGTACGGACCGCAGTCGATAATTGATGGACTGCGGTCCATGTATGGATTTTTGAAAAACTACAATGATTGGAGATCTGCCTACCGCAGTCTGTTAGTGTATTCAAAGACTACAGACCGCGATCAGCAGGAGTGCAGAAGTGGTCGTTCTGTGGACTGCGGTACACAAAAGAGTATGCTTCTGCTGACCGCGGTCCATTGCAGTGCATGGATCATGGCATTCTAGTAACCGCGATACACAGAACAAGGTGTTCTGTGGACTGTGATCCATAGACATTCTTAAAATTGTTATACTCCGTTGACCGCGGTCCACAAAATCACTAATTCTGCTGACCGCTGTAAACAGTATGACGGTACCCCTTCTCAATTCTAAATGTCTAGAACCTATTTTTCCAACGAAATCCAAAACAAACTAAATACATGAAAACAATCACGCAAACATACTTGAAAATCCTAATTCTATAGTGGGTTGCCTCCCACTCAGCGCTATGTTTTACATCATTTGCTCGACGAGGATACTGTGTTTCAATCTTTGAGAACTGCCATTTCAACAGTCTACTTTGGTCCTCCGTAGAATATCTTTAATCTCTGGCCATTCACTTTGAATCTGTGACCATCTATCAAGCTCTGCACCATATGGGAAGACTTAAGTAAGTAGGAAAGGTCCCGACCATCGAGATTTCAGTTTTCCTAGAAATAACCGGAGTCTTGAATTAAATAGTAGCACTTACTGGCAAGGTTTAAACTCCTTCTTCTCTATGAGCTGATCATGCTATTTCTTTGTTCCTTTTCTATAAATGGTATTGTTCTTAAACGCATCTCAGTGAAACTCATCGAGTTCAACAAGCTGCAACAATTGATTCTCGCCATAGGCTTTTGCATCAAAATTTAACTTCTTGATGGCCCAATAAACTCTGTGTTCTAACTCATAAGGGAAGTGACATGATTTTTCATATAATAGCTGATATGGAGACATGCCAATGGGTCTCTTTGCCCACAATGCATTATCCAACTTCAAATCCCAATCCTTACGATTTGTGCTAACCGTCTTCTGTAATATTGCCTTGATTTCTCGATTAGACACTTCAGCTTGCTCGTTAGTTTGTGCATGATAAGGTAATGCAACCTTGTGCCTCACGCCGTACTTGGTGAGAAGGTTGTTGAAAACTTTATTGTAGAAGTGTGTACCTTCATCACTCACAATGGCTTTAGGAGTTCCGAAATGGGAAAAAATGTTTTGAGAGAGAAACTGCAACACCACTCTAGCATCATTCTTTGCTATAGCCACAGCCTCAACCCACTTAGAGACATAATCAATAGCTAGCAAGATATATTATTTGCAATCTGAGGGTGGAAATGGTCCCATGAAGTCAATGCCCCAAACATCAAATAATTCCACTTCTACAAATGAAGTGAAAGGCATCTCATTCTTTCTAAAGATGTTTCTTTGTTTCTAACATATCTCACATGTCTTCACAAACTGATAGGCATCTTTCAACATGCTTGTCAATAGAGCCCACTCTCAATAACACGCCATGTTGTACGTTGATGGCTGTAGTTATTACTATAAGGTGAAACATGACAATCATGAAAGATCTTATTAATTTCATAATTAGGAATGCATCGACGTATCACTTTGTCGGCACATCTCCGATAGAGAAAAAGATCATCCCAAAGATAGAACTTGCTTTCATGTACGAAACGCTTTAGGCGGCCTTAAGATAAATCAAGTGGAATGACACTTGTTGCTTTGTAATTAGCAAAATCTGCATACCACAGTGTACTGTCACTAACTTTCAAGAGATGTTCATCAGGGAAAACCTCCACTATACTCCTTGGATCTGGATTTGCCTCATTGGACAAACGAGACAAGTGGTCTGCTACAACATTCTCTATACCATTTTTGTCTATCACTTCTATATCAAACTCTTGCAGCAGTAAGATCCATCTTATTAATCTGGCTTTTGCATATTTCTTTGCAAAGAGCTGGCAAATAGTTGCGTGATCTGTGAAGACTTTAACATGTGAGCCCACAATGTACAACCTGAACTTGTCACATGCAAGAACAACTGCCAGCAACTCTTTTTCAGTGGTAGTATAGTTTTTTGAGCATCATCCAATGTTTTGCTTGCGTATTATATAGCTCTGAACATCCTATCACGTCTTTGTCCTAGGATAGCTCCGACTGCATAGTCACTAGCATCACACATGATTTCGAACGGTTCCCCCCAAACTGGTGTGGATATAATAGGAGCAGACGTTTAGGCTCTTTTAAGTGTGTTGAAGGCTTCAACACACTCAGTTGTGAGATTAAACTCAACTTTCTTTTCAAGCAAATGACATAGAGGTCGAGTTATTTGAGAGAAGTTCTTGATAAATCTGCGATAAAAACCTATATGCCCCAAGAAGCTCCGCATCTCTCACACCATTGGTGGTAACAGCTTTTCAATGGCTTGAATCTTTGCCTTATCCACTTCCAGGCCATTAACAGAAACTTTAAGGCCCAAAACAATGCCTTCTCGAATCATGAAATGACATTTTTTCCAGTTGAGAACTAAGTTCTTTTCTTCACAATGAGAAAAGACTCTTTCTAGATTATGGAGGCATTGTTCAAATGTTTCACCAAACAGTGAGAAGTCATCCATAAATAACTCCATGATGTCTTCAATCATATCTGCAAATATTGCCATCGTGCATATCTAGAAGGTGGTTGGTGCATTGCACAAACCGAACGACATTCTCCTAAATGCTTAAGTATCATATGGGCAAGTGAAAGTTGTCTTCTCTTGGTCCTCTGGTGCAATGACTATCTGGTTGCATCCTGAGTATCCATCTAAGAAACAGTAAAAATCATAACTAGCAATCCGATCCAACATTTGGTCCACAAAAGGAAAGGGGAAGTAATCCTTGCGGGCAGCCTTATTTAACTTCCGATAATCTATGCAAACATGTCATCCTGTTGTTGTCCTTGAAGCTATTGATTCTCCTTTCTCATTTGTGACAACTGTCATTCCTCCTTTCTTGGGCACCACGTGAATAGGACTGACCCATAGCAAATCTGATATTGCATAAATAATTTCAGCCTTTAGCCACTTCATCACTTCTTTCTTCACCACTTCTTTCATGATAGGATTGAGTCGTCGCTGGTGTTCCACTGTAGGCTTATGTGAATCTTCCATTAAGATTTTGTGCATACAAATGGCTGGATTTATCCCCTTGATATCTTCAATTGTCCATCCTATTGCAGCTTTGTGGTCTTTTAGCACTTTCAGCAATTTATCTTCTTGAACAGGGTCCAGCGAGGAGGAGATAATAATTGAAAATGATTGAGATGCATCCAAATATGTGTACTTCAAATGTTCTGGAAGCGGTTTCAGCTTTACTTCCCTAGAAATTTCTCGAACATCTTCAGATTGATGGGTTTCAAATAATTGCTCTTCTATACTGTGAAGTTCTAGTGAGTATGCTTCTAAAGCTAACACGACTAGCTTCTCATCTTCTGTCATAGCTTGAGGAAAGGACAATAAACGAGAGATACATCCCACCAATTCATCTTGAGAGCTTAATTCATCCATCACCTCGTCAATACAAGAATTTAGGACCTCTACCCTGTTGCATTCGTGCAAATCATTAGGGTAGTTCATTGCCTTGTAGAGATCGAAGACAACCTTATCTTCATTAACTCTTAAGGTTAATTCTCCCTTGTGGTCATCTATGAGTACATGCCTTGTATCCAAGAATGGTCTTACAGGATGAGTGGTTCTTTACAATCCTCTTCCATGTCTAGAACCACAAATTCCACTGGAAATATGAATTTATCCACCTTGACCAACACATCCTCAATCACCCTTTTTGGATATGTTAAGGATCTATCTGCTAATTAAAGGGTGATTGTGGTTGGCTTGATTTTCGACATTCCCAACCTCTTGCATACTGCCAAAGGCATTAGAGTAATACTTGCCCCAAGATCACACAATGTTTTCTTAAAGATTTCAAACCCAATGTTGCATGGTTTAGTGAAACTGTCCAGATCTTTCAACTTTTGAGGAAGTTTCTTCTTTGGGATGACGCTGCACTTTTCAGTAAGCTTGACCATTTGAAAATCCTCTAGCTTGCTCTTCTTAGACATTATCTCCTTCATAAACTTTGCATAATTAGGCATTTGTTGCAAAACTTCTGCAAATGAGATGTTTATATGAATCTTCTTAAACATTTCCAAAAACTTGGCAAATTGTTCATCCATCCTTTTTTTTTAACCTTTGAGGGAATGGTAAAGGTGGAGATTCAAAGCCTTTACCCTCTTGAGTGGCACTTTTCTTGACTTTCCCTTTTGATGCTGAAGGTTCTTCATATTGGACCACTGATTTCTTTTGAACATTCATCTCATAGCTAACAACTTCTTCAGCTTCAATAGGCAGTATACTTGAATGTGGTGGACTTGCTACTTCTTTGCCACTCCTAGTACTCACTTCTTTGTAGCTTTCTTTTGGATTCACCTGAGTATCACTTGGAAAGGAACTCTGCTATTGATTTGAGACTATTTGTGCCAACTGCCCCACTTGCGTTTCCAAACTCTTAACAATGACATTCATATTTCCAATTTGGATTTCAGTTCCAAAAACTCTAGTGTCATTTTTGTCCACCCTTCCAGTTAACTCGTTGAAGAATCTTGTGTGCATATTCATCATTTCATCAAGCTTGTCTTCTAAAGATGGCTTTTTATCCTGCAAAGGCTATTGAGGCACAAATCCTGGTGGCAATTGAGCGTTTCTACTGTTTGCATATGAGAAATTCTCATGATTTCTCACTCCTGGATGATAGTACTTTGGGACATTATACCCCCCAGCTGGTCCTTGGTAGCCATTAAATCTGTTCATGACATTCATTTGCTCAATGGAAGCTTCTCCAGGATATGACGCCTTGTTAGCTTCTGCAATGGACTGCACTTGTTAAGTTTGTTGATTCTGAAATTGTCCACCACTACTCTTTTCTTCCACCAAATTCAATCGATGGGTCATAGCAGCAATTTGGGCATGCAAAGCACTAATCTCATCCACTTTATGAATTCCCACTCTTTTTGTTGTTCCTCTTTGAGTACCGTGCCCATATGCATTAGCTGCCATGTCTTCAATCAATTGAGTGGCATTATAGTTGACTTTTCCATCAATGAGCCTCCAGTTGCTGAATCTACCAAAGCCCTAATGGGTGGTGTAAGTCCACTATAGAACATCTAGATTTGGAGCCAAGGAAGATATCCACATTGTGGGCAATGCCTCAGTAGGTCTTTGAACCTTGCCCAAGCTTCGTACAGTGATTCAAAATCAGATTGCTTGAAGGAACTAATTTCACCCCGCAACTGATGTATCTTGGCTGATGTGAAATACTTTTGCAGAAATTTCTGGCCCATCTCTTCCCAAGTTGTAATACTTCCAGGAAGCAAGGTTTGCAACCAACTTCTCACTTTATCCCTTAAGAGAAAGGGAAAAGTCTCAACCTAAGTTGATCTTCAGTTACTCCATTCATTTTAACCATGTCATAGATTTCCATAAAGGAATTTAAGTGTGCCATTAGATTCTCAACAGTTGAGCCTCCAAACTGTTGTTGCTACACCATTGTGATCAAGGACGGCTTTAGCTCGAAATTATTTGCATTTATCAGTGTTCTTGCTATGCCTGAGTAGTTATTGTTTAACACCGGTTTAAAGAAGTCCCTCAAAGGTGTTTCTCTATGCTGTGCCTCTCTATTGTTCCCAAGTCTAGAACTTCCACTATCAGCCATAGTTGGTACTCGTTCTTGGGCCTCCAATAGAATTTGATGAATTGTTTTCAACAAATCTAGATCGTAAGGATCACAAGGACGTTTACTCATGCAAGCCTGAAACACAGAAAACACAAAAAGATCAAGTGCATTCAATGAACTTCAATAAATCTCAAAACAATAAAAAAAATGTAACAATAAAATAAAATTTTGCCTTGACTAAGACTAAACCAAGTTCAACTAGTTCTAAAACATCTAATACCATTTGTCCCCGACAACAGCGCCAAAAACTTGTTCCTAACTCTGCAAGTGTACAGGTTTGCTTGAGTATTAATCGGTGAGATCGAATATCGTCCTCAGGGAAAAATGGTTTAGTTAGTGATCTCAAATCCAAATTTACTACTGGTTCGCATTTTATCAAGACTCTAATTGTTGTGACTATATCAAACTCTTAATGAAAATCTAGTCTAGTGAAATTGATAATTCTGTTCTTGGAAATCTATGTATAATGGTTGTCTAGGATAATGAATGTCGCCGCATGACCTGTGACTCTTAGTTGTTGTTATGAATTGTCTAAACTATGAGTTTTTGCATCTATAATTGAGACCCTCTCCCGAGGTGTTTCAATATTGATTAGATTTGTTTTATAAAGCCCTCTTCCGAGGCGCTTACTCAAAAACCCAATTTGTGTATTTGAAAGTCTCTGTGCAACTCCCTAGATTAGTTAATAACCTCCCAATTAATCAACCATCCTAAGTCCAAACTGCGATAACCGCCCTTTAAACCTTTCACCTGAGTTAGTCTAAAGTGTTGCATTCATCATATCTATGGCTAGTAAACACAAAACATTAAGCAACCATAGTATGGAATAGTGTCTCTAGTCCAATAATTACAACTAGATATTACCGTTCGTACATTGAACATCACATCCCAGACAAAGAAAACGAATTAGCTCGACATGAAATTAGTAGAAATCATTAAACAATAGTCAAAGAAGTAAATCATACTCAAAATTCGACAATAATCTTCAATCTGTAATTGGAACACTGGTTGTAGCTCTTTTCAGCCGTCACAAGTGATTTTTTTTCCGTATATTGTATATCTGGGCTCTAATAACCTCTCCTATTTATAGTCCCGTACTAAAAAGACCTTAAAAAAATATGAAAATCTCGATAATTAATCGTGTGACCATAGTGACTGACTGCGGTCAATAGTGTTCTTCAATAAAACACTAGAATCTTCTCATTTTGTCCACCGCGGTCCATCCTTTTCGTTCACAAATCACGTTCTGGTTACCGCGGTCACTAGATCACCGACCACGGTAACTAGTGAGTTTTACCCACTTTGTGTCCTTCTTCAACTACCGTGATCTTCAATTATTCAACTGCGGTATCTTAATAGTTTCTTCATGATTTCTTCTTCTTTTTCCTTCATATGATGTGCTTTCCCTTTTTGCTTCAACCTGTACCTGCAATACACTCAATTTCCTTTCCCAGACATCATTTTCTCATAAAAGAGTTCCAAATCTTTAAAACAAAGCTTATAATGACATGAAACAATGCAAGTTCCTAAACTACATGCTCATGCTACTAATTATGCAAATCTCTACCTAATTCTCCCTTTATTTCCTATAAAATGCAATAAATCACCTATGCTAATGTTAGTTTTCTATGCAACTAACAACTGTCCTCCCAAGTATTTCCTCTTCTTTGGGTATCTAACTAATCGAGGCCTACCACGATAACCGCCCTGAGTCAATGATCGGGGATGTAACTGTTGTTGCAGCTGCATTGTGGCACCCTATACTATCTGAACCATCGGGCGTTCATCTCTCCCATCAGTCTTGAACTGTAGCGCTTGTCTCTAGATGGCCTTAAGAGTGGCCTCAGTAGATGTCAATGTGGCTTGCCTAATATTGGCCCTCAGCCCGCGACGGGAGAATCCTGCTCTCTTCCTTGGGTTACCCACTAACTCAGGTGCATACGCCTCCAGTCGAAGAAATCTGTGGGTATATTCTCTCGTTGACATGTCCTCCTGACGTAGGGTCAAAAACTCCACTTCTTATGCTCCCTTGTTGTCTTAGGAACATAAAAGCTCAAGAATAATTTTCGAAAATGGGCCCATGTCGTAATATGACCCTATATAGTCTGGGTGGCTTTTTACCAAATCGTAGCCTCATCTTCAAGCATATGTGTAGCAAAGAGTACCTGGTTCTCCTTCGACGACTTCAACGTCTTAGCGTTCTTTTTAATATTGCAAAGCCAGTTCTTTGCTAGATATAAACTCCGACCCCCGTGAAACTCCTTGGGTCTCAAATCCAAAAACCTCTTCAGAAAGCGATCATGAGTAGCCTCATCTCCCTGTCTCACTAGAGTTGCCTCTGCATGGTATACAACCCTCTCAAGTACAATAGGTACGGGGGTGCTATTGGCTCAGCTCTCTGTTTCTCAACCTCAACCCGATCTAGTTTCTCTTAATAAGGCTGTTTGGGCCTGAGTAGCCTCAGTAGACACCCTAATCATAGCCTCAAGCCTCTGTATGGAATCCTACTTGGGCTGAATTGGAGGTGGTGGTGGTGGCACTGACTCTGGGATCCTACATGGTCTTCCACGTCGACGAGGCATCATGGTTTACATAAAACATTAAACCTCCATCATTTTCCCAAATTAAGGAAACCACAACTTTAAGTGATTATAATAATAGATAACTACACGTTAAGGTAGCTATCTCTAAGTAATACTCTAATACCCTAGGTTTAAATTCTAAATCTTAAAACTTACTATCTCCCAATGATAGTCAAGTTCCCCTCATGATATGGATAATTTTGCTATATTACTCTAAGTCATTCATAGGGTTTTCCTAGCTTTCGCGATTACTCTGAGGTTCCCTAGGTTAACATCAATTGTTATTCTTTAATTTAAAACATTGGGCTTTGATACTAACATTGTTGGGACCCCATCCCTTGGGAGAATGAGGAATTGACCGACACAATGTTTTGGCAAATCCATTCTCAAATTGAGCTTGCCCAAAACACTGTTAAATCTCTTCACAACACCATGCATAACACTATCGGAGCAATTATAAGAAATTCGAAAACAACTAAAACAAATAATTATAGTAATTTTTTTTACAAAAGTTAAGTCCACTATATATACAACCTCCAAAATGAAGCAGTAGCAGCATGTCTAAGTCAAAATGTCTACAATATTTTTATCACTTCCTATACATTATACTAACTCTCAAAATAGTAAATCGCCTGAGGAAACCTACCAAAATAAACGTGGTGTGCTCTATGTGATGACCACCTTCTTTCCTTTATCTACAAAAGAAGAATCTGAAATGTTAGACTAGTGGGCCAATTTTTTCTACACTGGCTCAGTGAGTAATGTAACTTAATTTTTAACTTATAACAATAATTCTAGAAAAATAATATTATGTATGAATGCACAATAATAATAATGTGAATAAGTGCAATAGTTAATGAATGCTAAATTCATAATGCAGTCGTGCACCTTCCATTTTGAAAATGGTTTTAATGCTGAGAACACATAAATCCACTTGAGTGGGTGAAACCTAACGGTTAGGCGTATACTCATATCATATTACACAGATTCGCCAGCTCGTACCTCATGTACGACGACTTCAAGTCCTCTATAAGGAGCCAATTGATAAACCTAGCCCGACCATACCCCCAAGTAAGACAACCACTTGTCCTTAATGTTCTAGGGGAGCCTAATTGATAGACATGGCCCAACTGTACCCCCAGGTATGACAACCACTCATCTTCATGCTCTACCACATCCAATACCCTAACCCCCGCCTAGACCTCGATATTCGGTGCACATTTTCAATTGAATCATATTTAAAGATTGCAAATGCGTTTCAATATGTATGAACATTTCATTTTTGACAGAATAACAAGTTAAGTGATAAACTAGAAGATACTACTTACAAGGATGTTCAACTCTCGATATTCCTCTATTGACCGGTCGCGTCCTGCTGATGTTTTATCCTGCGTGATCAACTTAGTTTCTTAATATCTACATAAAATTTGACTCAAATCTAACTTTATAATCTTTGGTCAATCAAATGATTGATTTAGTCAATTGTGGTCAACTTTATCTAAACCTAACCCTCGCTGACCTGTTTAATCGACAAGATCAACGTGATTAACAAGGTCAATTAAACATTTAATATTGACTCAAAATATTAAAAATATGTATTATCGACAGGTGTCCTACTTTTGATACATAATAACCAGCCACTTTTATAAATTTGGCGATTCAATACATAAGTATTATTTCCTATGTTACACATTTCCCTAATGAGTTTTTCATAATGTTATATAATATTATATAACAATTTTTTATATTATTTAACATTATTTTTACCCTATATATATTTTTTTATATTTATTTATTAATCCTCAAATCGTATAAACAGGAATTTAATATATTCGTTGACCTCCAAAATTTTTAATTTCAGTGTCATTGAGTTAAGAGTTTCGTTTTGAACATTTCAGTACCCGCCAACTAAAATTTCAGTATTAATGGGTATACCTCTTATATGTCGACTTCTAACTATAACCTCTTATGTGTCGACTTCCAACTATCTTATAATTTCTTAGGGTCTATAAGGATACAAATAATATACATATTTGTGTTATACTCATAAATTTGAACACAATGATATATATATTTTATAGTTTCATTCTTAGAGAAAATATACTCTAATTTTAGGTCGCACAATAAATTAATGCCTTGTATTAAAAATTACACATTGTAAATCACAAATTTTAAAACAATTCTGAATTAAAAAGAGGTAAAAATGATTTATCCAAAATGTCGAATTTTCAAAAGTGCGTGACTTGTCTTTTTCCCTCTTTTTTCTTTTTTTTTCTCCTTTTTCTTTTCTTTTTCTTTTTCTTTTCTTTTCTTTTCTTTCTCTTCCTTTTTTTTTCTCTCTTCTTTCTCTCCTTTTTTTCTTTGATTCTCGGAAGGAAGTGGATGAACAAATGAATGAAGTATTGAAAGATATTTATAGTGATGGTATGGGGTGGGTCCAATCATATATATACATACATACATACATATATATATATATATATATATATATATATATATGTCCATATGTATATGTACATAGATATCTGCATATAAATACATATATGGATATACATGTAAATCCAATAATTAATTTATTGCATAAATTTATTTTATTTATTTTTTAGCTCCACTAAATAATAATAATAATAATTTATTTATTTTAATTTTTCAAGTAATACACACATTAATTAATATCGTTGCCAAAAAATCACACGTATTAATTTATACAATTTTAATAAAATCATGTATTTTCATTTATAATTCATTAATTGATACATGAAAATACATGTCAAACTTATCGACTCATTGTCCAAAAATACGGATCGTTACAAGTTATCAAATTTTGAGGGAGGATCCCATCAGCTTCAACGCTTCCTTTTGCTCGAAGTGAGTACGAACAGATCTAGGCATTATGCATTGGGAGACAGTACAATTGTTGCCACTCAAATCTATTGCTGCTCTCGACTACTACAAACGAAGAGAGGGAGACCGAGTAGATGGAAAGCTTGGTGGACAAATCGACTTGATCAGATTTGTTG